>VMOF01000024.1:1783900-2026659 GCA_011764245.1 Trialeurodes vaporariorum | reverse complement strand
GATGGATTGACTCTTCATGTGTAGTCATTTTGGAGTGGAAAAAAAACAAACTATTCTAAGTTTTTAGTCCTTTCACTAAGCATGGAGTCAATTCACTTCTCAGACATTATTTAACTCGATAAAGATCAATATGTCTAATGTATGGGTAAATGCAACTGTTAATAATGTGAATTTTTAATCCATTTTAACTAAAATGAATCATAATGCCTCAAATGATTCCAAAAAGGAGTTACCGACTCCAATTTAGGGTGCATTTGGATCCGAAAAAAATGACTCCAAGTCACAAAAAGTCACTCCAGTGTTACTTTTTTTTTACAGTGTACACTTTAGGGTCATTTAGGGAAGTTTACGTTCGTAACACCTGAAACAATGGCCCACACTCATTGTCAGTGATATTTTATTTCAAATGACAGTTTTCAAGACTATGAGATTTCGATGAAAAGTGGCGAAGCGAGTTAAAATTGAGGAGTTCTCTGGAAAGACCACGTATAAAACAGAAGGTATATGCTTGTCCTCAATCATGCATATTTCAAAACTACATTGAGAGCGTTTCTGATGAGTTAAACGGGTAGTCTTTTTCTTTGACTAATGAAGTGAGCTCCAACTGTCACATGCAAAAAAGAACAGTCCGTTCAACTTATCAGAGACACACACGATAAAGCTCTGAAATGTGCATGATTGAAAACGAGCATATACCTTCTGTTATATATATGTGTACTTACGTGGTTTTACCAGAGAACTCCTCAATTTGGCATACCTTTAATCATCAATAGACACCAGAGCTGCCGATTTGCGTAGATTTAATGACATTGTCAAATTCACCCATTATTCCACCAGTTGAGAAAATATTACATAGTTGTATACTGTATAGTTCAATTATTCAGTGTATCGGTGAGTTAAAAAATGTCATTGAATCTACGCAAATCGGCAGCTCTGATAGACCCGCTTACAGAATTTGAGGAGAGGACTTCTAGGACATAAAGCACGTTCCACAGATGAAACACACTGTATATCCTTCCGTGCTTTCCTCTAGACACCCACATTTCACCTCTTTCGCTTATATTATTAATTATTGACTTTGATTGTTGATTCGTCCCTCTTTCCGGCCATCCCCGCCATCCCCTTGCTATCTGTCCCTCCCGGTGTCCCGACAAAATCTATAATCCGTTTTATATCTTGCGCGATTCAATTTTCTTGCACCGTTCAATTTGTATTTTCAACAGTGCTGCCAAATTTGTCACAAAAGATACAAATATTATCCTTATCGTTATAATTCAATGTAAATGTGTTTATCTTTTATGCCAAATCTGACACCACTTATTTTCAATCTTTCGCAAGGCACTAGCGCTGCTCGCCACCCTTACATCCTTCTTCGTGTCTTCCTGCGCAATGCTGCCTGATGTCTCTGTAATTAACCAAATTTTACATTAAATCAAATAGGGGGGGGGGGGCAGGGGGGGGGCAGGATCGGATAATTTCTTTTCTTTTTTTCTTTGATTTATTAACTAGTAACAATGTAACAATGAGCTATTCTATACAATGCTATGAGAAAATTAGGTCATATTTACAAACACATCATATGACTGTGGCGCACTCTCCATTATAAAAGTCCTACTTTTTTACAGATGCACACATTGTGCAGGTTCATTGTTTATATCATTTTATTTTATTTTAATTTTTTATTATTTCATCAAGTTAGGTAAATCGTAAAGGCAAATCCTGGGGGCTTAAATCTCTTGAGTCGTCTGGTTTCTTTATCAAGTAAGCTTATGGCTGGTAAATTAGGGTGCTTTTCTAACCTGTTCTCATACTTTTTACTGAATTTACGAATTTCTTCTGTGATTGTTTTTATATATAGGCTTTCTCATGTGTTCTTGTTAGTAAGATACCATGGAGCATTATGGGGAGAAGGAGGTCCTAGTTAAACAATGTTAAATATGCTTCACATCAGGTGCACTTTTCTCAGGAACTATTTGACCTACAAGGCTGCAATTTTGCATGAAGTTGTGTATGAGTGTTGACTGTAAGTGGAACTAGGATTTTAAAACTTCATAGAAAACTTTTTTTTTTAAAAGTTGAAAATTTGGTTGATTTTTTCACTTTTTTTTTTTTTTTTTTTTTTTTTTTTTTTTAAGCTTAGAATGTCTATATAAAAAAAGCAAACAAGGAGCTACACAGAATATCCTATTCCTAGTTCCACTTATAGAACTTTTTCTGAGGAAAATTTAAAAAAAAAGTACATGAAAATAGCAATTCTAGTTCCTGAGAAAAGTGCACCAAAAGGTACGAAAACAAGATTTTTCAGTATCGCAAAAAGAAATAATAAAAATCAGCTGACCTGATAAGGACCCTTCAACTTCAAAAATTCATAAAAAATTGTGTTTTTTTCTAAACTATACAATGTATCATATCATTTTAAAGCTGAGAACGTCATCTTTCACACGGAAAAAAAGACTAGTGAAAATAACCATACGGATACCTGATTTTGGCACCTGCTAGATGTTATAGTAAACTTGACCAGAAGTATGGTACATTTACCGATACTTTGAGGAAAATTGACATGCAATCAGGTAACATCACCTAGTACCTAGTCAAAACATAGTATACTTCTGGTTAACATTACCATAACATCTAGCAGGTACCAAAATCAGGTATCCGTATGGTTATTTTCACCGTAGTTTTTTTTCCGTGCAAATAAAATTAAAAACAAAAAACATTTTTTTTCCCCATTTGGGACCGCCTTCTCCCCTTAACAATCACTCTACATTAAGCATTTACGAATTAAGTAAAAATGGGGGAAAAATCGAATAACTATCCCGAAAAATGGCAACAATGTTTGTGCGACTCATTCTCCAAGTCTTCGGTGCCTGTACGCAGCAGAGTATACAGATTCGTCAGTTCGGCGGCTACCGGTAATTGGAAGTACAAACGTCAGTTGAATTTAAATGGACTCACTTCTTCGTTTCGCAATACATTTCGTTCCGCTTCCTGCTTTGCTTCCCCGAATTTTGATTTTCCGTGTGTTTTAATACGCTTCGCCGCGGCTGAAAACGCATCGATGAATGAGATTGCGAAATTTGTTTTATTCACTTATTGATATGGATTAAAGGCGGCGCCGCACATTGGGAGAAGCCGGACATGGTGTGGCGACTTTAAATGCGCATGTCTTTGTTGATACGCAACGTTGAAGAATGAAAGTGGTTTCATTGGTTTTATTATAAAATTTCCTGCAAGAATCAACCCTCATAGTTTGTTTTCTGACCGTAAAAACAATATTTTTTCTCAATTTTAATAATCAATTTCACGTCCGACCCCTCCCATTGACTCACTATACAGGGTGTCCCAAAATTCATAGTAAATATTTTTACCACGTATTTTGGGGGTCAAAATAAGACTTTATTTCCTTATAAACATCGGTCCGAAATTGTAGTTTTTTCGAGTTACAGTGTTGCAAAGTTTCCGAAAAACAAATTGAAAAATCGTCATAACTCCCTCGTGAATTGTTCTGAACGCTCGTAAATAGGTACTCTAATGTAATTTTAGGCGCTCTTGCCGATTTTGGCCGTGAAAACGGTGAATGCAAATATTTGAGGGGTTTCGGGGGTTTTTCTTGATTTTTCTCACTTTTTTTGGCCAAATTATGTAAAAATATGCTTTCGGTTTCATTAAACCCAAAAACGATTAGCATCATTCAAAAGTTTGTAAAAAAATATGCATTTTTGGTCCTTACAAGTTTTTCCATTTCCTAACCTAACCTAACCATTTCCGAGAAAATCGTCCCTGAAGTTGGAGAAGTCGGCCGATAAACGCCTTTTCTTTGATTTTGTCAATTCTTGGCCGACTTCTCCAACTTCAGGGACGATTTTCTCGGAAATGGTTTGCGAAATGGAAAAACTTGTAAGGACCAAAAATGTATATTTTTTACGAACTTTTGAATGATGCTAATCGTTTTTGGGTTTAATGAAACCGAAAGCATGTTTTTATATAATTTGGCCAAAAAAAGTGAGAAAAATCAAGAAAAACCCCCAAAACCCCCCTCAAATTTTTGCGTACACCGTTTTCACGGCCAAAATCGGCAAGAGTGCCTAAAATTACATCAGAGTACCTATTTACGAGCATTCAGAACAATTCACGAGGGAGTTATGACAATTTTTCAATTTGTTTTTCGGAAACTTTGCAACACTGTAACTCGAAAAAACTACAATTTCGGACCCATGTTCATAGGGGAAAAAAAGTCTTATTTTGACCCCAAAAATACGTGGTAAAAATATTTATTATGAGTTTTGGGACACCCTGTACATCTGTGCGCCGCACAGTAGTGCGAGTGAATGAGAGAGGCCGGACATGGTATGCACTGGCGCAACCAGGATATCTTCCATCTCTCTCATTTCCCATTTGAATGTATGAGTAGGAAAAGGACAGAAGGAGGGGGTTTTATCCCCTTGTCCATCCTTGTCTAACATACGTTTCTTAATGGAGAAAAGAGAGAGATGAAGAAACTCTCGGTGCGCTACTGATGGTATGTAAACTTTAGATGCGTGTATCTTGTAAATACACAGAGTGGAAGTTTCAAGATGATGTCATTGGTTTTTTCGTAAAGTCTACACAGTCTGGCCAAAAGTTCTGCCAGTCGAGGCACTCTTGGTTTTTTGCGTGTACATGCAATACCGTTCCAGATAAGTACATAAACCCCTACATATTCTAAAAGTAGACAAAAAAACCTGCAAAATGGTATCAATTAAATTAAAAAATTCCTTTTTTTGTTTCTCCAAATCAGGCCTCAAACTTGTGCCCTTTTTTTTTTTTCTTTCTCTTTGGTCGCAGCCAAAAATTACATGTTTATTTTTCTTTCAAAGGCAAGCAAATGAAAACTACTGGTGTCAAATAAGAAAATGTAACCTTTTAATTGTTCTAAACACAAACCTTTCAGAAATATCCAGCGGACTTAACGTTTCCCATATTTCTTTTGGGCCTTTACCGCAGCGGTGTAAGGCAATCACTGCGACTCGATTTTTGTACGTGCCCCACTCCATTTTTGACCCGGAACACTTCCACAAAAAATATGCAGTAAATGCACTTTACACGCTTGCAATTAGCACTAAACTTATTACATAATGTATTAAACACTTCATCGAAGCGACGCCAAACGGCTACCTGTCTAATTAATTCGGTAAACATCTTTATCTGACAAGTGACCATCGCGACCAGAAAGATATCTTGAAAAAAAAAGTTTGCAAGTTGGACGCTCGATAAAAGGGATTTAAAAGCGGTATTTTCAAATTTGATTAAGCATCATTTTGTAGGTTTTTTGTCTACTTTTAGAATAAGTAGGGGTTTATGTACTTATCTGGAACGGCATTGCATGTACACGCAAAAAACCGACGGTACCTCGACTGGCAGAACTTTTGGCCAGACTGTGTACAAGAATCACCCCTTGCAATCCATTTCGTGACAGTAAAAACACACACAACTTGCATTTTAGTCATATATTTCATGTTCAACACCTCCCATTAACTCGCTTCATTCGGCCATGCCGAGTAACCACAAAATAACAAGGTCCAACGTCCAGTTCTCTCCAGCGTTTCGAATTCCCTGATTTTTATCTGATGTTCCATGACGTCATACTTCGCATAAAGTTGGGCATCTCGGAGAAAATGAACACTAAATAAATTCCCTAGTTTTGTATTGAATTCCCTGCAGATAATTTCATGTTCTACCCGATGGAATCTTACCGGAAAAGTCCTGCTTTTCCCTGATGCTAGACACCCTGTAAAACATAAAAGAAGGAGGGAAGAGAATACAAGTCAAAGGTCATTCTCTTCCCTATGACTCCAGGAAAATTTTCTGCCGGTCACCATATCCAAAACATACTGTACCAGTGTACCGCCGGCCGCGCGCCGCCGTATGTGTGGTCGCCGAGGACTTAAAATTGTTGGAGGAGTATGAAGAGCGGGGCCGGGGTTGCAAATGTGATAGATAAAACAACAGTTTATTAAATTTGCATAATCGGCGCGTGTTGGTGGTAAGGAGGGGGAGAGGGAGGAGGGGAGGGGAGGGGGAGAGGGGAGGGACGAGGAGGGGAGGGGAGTGGGAGGAGGGGAGGGGAGGCGAGTGGGAGGAGGGGAGGGGGGTTGAAAATGCCTCCGAGCGTGAAAATAGATGCTTATCACAATATCGCTCTCGTTAAGCTTGCGGTCATTCAGCCAATAATATCGAGAGAATCGGGCCATAGGCAGCAGCAAGTGGAACACTCGGTTTTGGGGGGGGGGGGGGGGGCAGAGGGTATGGATAGGGTGTGAGAGCCAGTGCGTTCCTTCCTCCGACATGGGATCAGGGAATGAGATGCCAAAAGAGAGGTGCAAACGAGGTTGTCTAATTTCGGACTCGGATACGAATTGAATCACCGAACCCTTTCGGACCAGAATTATGAAAAAAGTTGTAACTGTAAATAATGTAATCAAATGGGTCAAGTGGACACATCTCATTGTTTCACAGTGCTACATGAAAGGAGCTTAGAGTATTTTTATTTTCTCACTACTAACAAAGTTAAAATTGGAGAAAGTATTGCAGTGACGCAGTGATTTCCAAGGTATTTGTTTCGATATTTGGCCCACTACGACTAAGTAAATCATGATAATTACAAAATAATTTGCTCTCATTATGCCTAGTACTATCCTAAAGAATATTCATTATTCATCCATTAAGTATCAATCTCATTTAACCATATGTGGCGTCTGTCTGTCCGTCCGTGGCCATAAAACGTGAAACCCAGAATAACTTTTGAACTATTGATTCATATATGCATCCAAATTTTGCAGAGATTTTGCTTTTAACATTTCTCAGAGGGACTTTTTTTTTGAAATTTTAATCTTTAGGTTAGTTATGAATGAAAAATGGTTTCCATTAAAATCAGTGGGAAAATGGATCGAAAAAAGGACAAATTTAAATACTTCAAAAATGAATCTTTAGATCTGGATAAAAATATCAAAGGGGGTTTGGGGGTTTTCCCCAGATTAAATTTGATATGAGGGTATTCCCTACAATTCATTTTTTTCTTCTCACCTTGGGATTGTGAATTACTTAAAAAGGGTAAGAGTTGCAAAAACTTCGAGCGATTTAAAAAGGTTACCGTTTGGGAAACCGGCGATGGCGTAAAATATATCCCCAAGTAGCACACCTGCACACATTAGTTGGCAACAGTGTATTTTCGCCGTTTAAACCCATGAAAAAGGTCGAACTGCCTGATCATCTGCGATGATTGAAGCGTTCGACTTTTTCAATGAGCCCAAATGACGTGTGCTACCAGGGTCGGACATCCGATGAAGGGTATCCGGCAGTAGCCCATTTTCGTGCCATTGCGATCATTGAAAAGTCTTGGGTTTTAAGGAAATCGGTACATTTACAATCCGTGTAATTAATCTCCATTCATATCCAACGTAGACTAATGAATCAACAATGGGTCTGTTGCAAACTTTTGCTACAACGATTAAGAGTGTTTAATCTAATGTTAAATCGCCTGAAAAGTCCATTGGTGGCATCAGAAAGTCATAAAATGCAATAATAAACTCACAAGAGGCGTTTAATTAAATCCAAGATGGCGGAGAAATATCGAACAATCTGTATGAATGCACCGTGAACATCCAAGGATGGCCAACTTTGACAACCTCACTGCAGGTAGAGGTTATGTGTTTGTTAACGTTGTGATTGGTTGTGATCGATATTGTGAGGTTGGCTATCTTTGACTGTTCGTGTTGCATGCATACAAATTGCTCGATATTTATCCGCCATCTTGGATTTCATTAAACGCCTCTTGTGAGTTTATTATTGCATTTTATGACTTTCTGATGCCACCATGGGACTTTTCAGGCGATTTTACATTAGATTAAGCACTCTTAATCGTTGTAGCAAAAGTTTGCAACAGACCCATTCATTGGCAAATGGCAACACTGGCGCAGACCTATACTATTATCCAATCGGCATGAGTTTCACGCCATCCCTGGCATTTTCAAATTCGTTTCGTACTGACCCTCAACTTACTGTTACTTTTTCTCTATTAGAGAGGAAGTTTTAGGAGATTTCGGCGTTACTATCGCGGTTTTCTCGTGACATTGTACTGCCAGAATCAGAATCAATTAATTCTGCCTTTATAGCAAAAGTGCGTGACAGACTCATTGTACAACAAAGCACATCACAGTCGGATCTAGGTCAGTGGCGGCTCGTGCAATCTGGCAACCGTGCACTTTTGCCATTTAAACGTATGCAAAAAGATCGATACTAGGTGAGGCACTACGCCTCACCAAGTAATCGATTATTTTACACAGTTTTAAATGGAGGAAATCCATTGTTGCCACATTGCACGAGCCGCCGCTGATCTAGGTGGGATCAATGGGAGGCTATGTAAACTAATCGATGTTCAGACGGTTCATTGAACCCCCAATAGATCGATACTTTTGCACAGGTTACAATGGTTAAATGGCAAAATTCAAGGTTTCCAATTTGCATGAGCCGTCATTGGATTTACGTCCACATAAATTTTGATATTTCCTCACACAAAGCATTCGACACACATTCGCAAGTTACAAATCAATGAGAGATCCGCCTTAATCGATCATCCGTTATTTTCAAAATATTTCAAATATTTTCAATTCAATTATTCAGCCGCTTCCTCCTGCGCCATCATTTTATGCAAGTTGCAAGTCACCCTGTTTAATTTAAAAATCATATCGAATCTTTCTCTCAACGCAGTTTTCACAGAATAAATAATTTTCGTTCATTTCGAACCTTCGTCATCTCATAATTACCTCCAATAAGTCCAATCGTTCAAAAATTAAAAAGGTGCTATGCCTCTTCGCGGAGCAAAAGGAGTGATAGTCATTAGACGAAGAATGTGAAGAGTCTAGTTTAGACAGAGCCTGATGTAGAGATCCATTTTAGATTAAAATAAAAATAAATAAAATGAAAAAGGCGGGGAGGTGGGAAGGTATAGGTGGGTGCTATAGTATAGAACGCGATAATAAGCTGCCCCGTGCTGGTGAATCCTTCCCCTCCACACTTACACTCAAAGCCAAAGTTGCCAAATGTACGGTTTAAGGGCCGTACATTCACTGATATAAATCACTTCTTTAAAAACAAGGTAACACGTGTACACCTGTGACAGTTTTCCTTGCGCGAAGTAAAGTTCTGTTGCATGAAGGAGAATCACTGCCACAACAAGGAATCTTTTACTTGTAGCAGCAGACATTCTTCTTGGGTTGAAGCAGCGGTTTCCAACCTTTTTTTGGTCGCGGACCACCAATCGGACGATCGGTGGAGACCGCGGACCACCAACTTGAAAAAATGAACAATCGATTACTTTTTTTTTCTTTTTTTTTTTTTTTTTCTTTAACAATGAAAGGAGGAAATAAAAACTAACCTACCCTGCTATTTTAAATACAGCCACCGGTTGGGATCCGCAGAGATGATTATTGAACAAAAACCATAGTTGAAAACTTTCAATTTTGACATTAATTTTGAATTTAATAAACCGAAAAATGAAAACTTCGAAGGAGGAATTTTATAAACCTATAAAAATTTACGTTATGACTCGTTCAGATGATAACTTTTTTTTTTTTTTTTTTTTTTTGCTACATAACAAAAATATTGGTCAAAAATTCAACGTTTCCACTTTCGGGCGAAAAAACGGGAAAAATTCGGTAAGGTCTTCGCGGACCACCAAAACTTGGTCCACGGACCACCGGTTGGGAACCGCTGGGTTAAAGGAATTCCCCCTAAGTTAATAGTTTACTGCGTGCAGTTTCTTTAACACAAACGAAATACATCTTGGATTAAAAAAAATAATCCTCCCAGTGTTACACGGAAAAAAACTACGGTGAAAATAACCATACGGATACCTGATTTTGGCACCTGCTAGATGTTATGGTAAACTTGACCAGAAGTATGATACATTTACCGATACTTTGAGTAAATTCGACTTGCAATCAGGTAACATCACCTAGTACCTAGTCAAAACGTAGTATACTTCTGGTTAACATTACCATAACATCTAGCAGGTGCCAAAATCAGGTATCCGTATGGTTATTTTCACTAATCTTTTTTTTCCGTGTAGGTAATTGCATCCAGGGGCGTCGCGTGCTTCTCGCATTTCGTCCATTTAAACCCGTGCAAAAAGGTCGAACTATTGGACGGAGACAGTGCGCACTCCCTCGAATCCATATTTTACAAGAGTTTAGAGAGCCGAAACGCAGCGTTGCCCGATCGCACACGTGACGAGTCCACTGATTCCACCATAACTCCCCCACCGTACCGCGCAACATTTTGAAACTATATCGGGTGTCCCAGACCACCCGGATCAGGTATTTTTCTCGTGAACAGCTGATTAAAAAGTTTTGAAACACTAAAGTCAGATGTGGAATCGACCCAAAATTTTTCATTTTTGGTATTTTCAAAAGCTCTAGACAGCCCCTATTACACTCATTGGCGGATCCAGCAATCTGACAACAGTGTATTCTCCCTATTTGATTGCATGAGAAATAATCGATTTGTCATGGGGCTGTAGCCCCTCTAAGAATCGATTGTTAATCATACATTCAAATGAAAGGAATACGCAGTTGCCAGATTGCTGGATCCGCCCATGATTACACTATACACAATCGATTCTTGGAGGGGCTATTTAGTCCCGTATGACTAATCGATTATTTCTCATGCGATCAAATGGGAAGAACACACCATTTCCAGATTGCTGGATCCGCCAATGCTGTTCTCGATCGTTCGTGTGAGAAAACTGGCCTGGGGGTTATTTTGGACCCTCTCTCCCTTGGGCTCAAGATCTGCAAAAGTTTGGGAAGTTTTTTTTTTTCATTTAACCCTTGCAGACCTGAAATTATTTTTACTCACGGATTTTTCACAAACATGGTTAATCTTCGCGCTGTCTCCTTATCTAAATTGATGCGCATATTGTATTTTTCTGTTTTCCATAAGATTACATGTTATTTAAATGTCCATTGGAATGGACTCCAGGTTTGAAAGGGTTAAAATGTTCAACATCCCTGATTTAGAATGTACATGAAACCAGTGGTGGCTCGTGCAAAGCGGCAACAACGGACTCTCTCAATTTAAACCTTAGTAATAAATCGAACTTCAGGGGATTCACTGAATCTCTAAAAAATCGATACTTTTGCATAGGTTTAAATTGCGAGAAAAAACACACGGTTGCTTAATATCACGAGCCGCCACTGGCTTATACTGATCCGGCATCGCAGTTCCCGTTCCTCGCGCGGAATAATTCAAAAATGAAGTAGACAGACGGACAGTGGCGTAAACTTGGGATTTTTATTGGGGGGGGGGGCAAACCAACTTTTGAGAGGTGCACTATGGGGGGGGGTCTGGGAGGACACCCCCTCCCCCCAGTGAGAGGGGGGTCCGGGGGCCCTCCCCTGGTAAAATTTGAAAATTCAGGCTCTCTCAGATGTTATTTTAAGCAATGTTATCGCATACAAATGCCACCAAATTTAAACAAATTAATAATAGATTTTACGTTTATTTTCTTCATTTCTCAAGCAAAAAGGGAACTTTTCAGTTTAGACTTTCAGCTTATTGATGAAGCTGATATTTCTAGGCTTTGGGAAACTGTTCCTCACGGTTAGAAGTCATCTGGAAATTTAAAATTGCAGTAAATGTAATGTATGTTCCACTTAGTGACGTTTTTTCATTTTGAGGGGAGGGGGTAGCAAATAGTCTGATACTATGGGGAATCTGGGGGGGGACACTTTCCGGTAATAGGGGGTCTGGGGGTATTCCCCCGGGAAAAATTTGAACATTTGGGTTTTCTCAGACTATATTTTAAGCAATTGAATCTTTCAAAAATAACCAACCGACAGAACAGAAGTTAGTAGACTCAATGTATATTTTCTTTATTTCATTGACAACAGAGGAATCTTTCATTTTAGATTTACCTTAGATGCAGTTTCAGGGTGAAATAAAGCCACTTATTCTTGCCATTTTTTGCTCCTCAGTTCCTGTAATTATTCCTTCCTTTCTTTATTTTTTTGTATTTTTCCGTCTTTTCTTCTCTCCCTCCCTCTTTTTCCCTCCTCTTTTTCATCAACTTATTGGGGGGGGGGGGGGCAAAATGATACTTTGCCCCCCCTTCTCAAATATTGGAGGGGCAAAAAGATCATCCCCCCCCCCCCCCCTAAGATTCCGCCACTGCAGACGGACTAGACCGGACCGGGCCTGTCTGCGATGCGGGATTGGAGCGCGAGCGGAGATCCAGCACTCGAACGTTGACAGTTTTTGGCTGAGCGTTGCATCGCATCGCGCGCGTCGCGTCGCTGGTCGTTGAGAATCCGCGGATTAGTCGTGCGAGGACAATTAGGAAGCCACGATTTTGTGTCCACCAATTTAAGCCCCCCCCCCCCCCCCCCCCAACCTCCTCACGCCCTGCCACCTCTCTTACCCCTCGTCCCTACGCACCCCGCTTCCCACCACCACCGCAACCATCGAGGGTTTAATTTATCGCCGCTTCTAAAGCCCTCTTCAGCCCATTAAGAGGATCATCAGCGCAGTCGTCGATTCAGACGATTCGCGCGCACGATCCGACGATGACAAACAAGTCGTAATCAGAGTTATTCCGTTCCCGATTAAATAAAAGTGCGACCAGTATGAGAGCCAAAGACATTATATCATATAGACGGGGTGCATCCTATACCGTAACATTGAGCTGGGTGAGGCAAACTCACCGTACACTACAGTTAGGCAGACGGGCGAGTCCATTGTTCGAAATTGGGGGAGGAACCTTCAACTGGTGACAAACAAACGAACATAACCTCTTAATCCAAACTTACTACTTTATAAAGATCGAGATGGAAGATGGATGAAACACTATTTAATGACCATCATTTTGACAACAGTATGATATAAGATCAAAAAAAGCTTCAAATCACTCACAAAATTGGAAATAGTGTGCAACTTTCATTCACTCTCAAAATGGCGTCGGTTTGTTTGTCACCAGTTTTGCCAAAGATTATACCTAAAAAAGATTACACACTGTATGATGTTAATCATGAAAGTGTTTCCTGTGATTAAAATTGATCTTGGAAGTTTAAAAACGATAAATTTATGATAAATTCACTTTCTGATTTTTGGACACTTGTTGACAATGTCAGACCACAGCGTGCCGTTAAAAATTAACCCTTTCTGTCACGAATTACGAAAGAAGTGTCACTGTAATCTGAAACCTATACCATTAAATTGAATGGACTTTTCTCAAATGATTTCGAGTGTGAGTCAATTTTTCCAAATTTCTATATGGATATCCATGTGAAATGGTCATCCATTATAATGGACACTGTGACGGAAAGGGTTAATAAAAACACACGTAAAGAACCCCCCCCCCCCCCCCAATTTAAAAATCTACTACAAAAACTTCTGCGCGGCAACAACGCAAAGTTCGCGGTCTCTTCACTTAAATTCAAGTGGGTCAGCGGTGGAGGACACGACAGTACCGCATTGTGCCGCACCGCACTCTCCATGAAAGTGTTTAAATATCCTAATTGCCGCGGTGACGAAAAACTGAACATTCGGAGGCATCGCATATCCTTACCATTCAAGTGTTTTTCCTTTTTCATAGCAGGATCTTCAACGGCTATGGCCGGTTCAAAAATATATCAAACGGAAACAGAAGAAATAATTTCTAACTTCAGTCCGATGTGATGGTCCGATAAACGAAGGTCTGTCAACATTTTAGAACGGCTCACAGATAATGGTTGATCTGTTTTTCGGCGTCTTCAAGGGAGTCGGGAGCTACTTTCGGTCGACAGTTTTAAGGTAATTCCAGGCGAAACTTTTCCAGATTTCAATCCGATGGATAGCGCCACTAGTCGCTTTTCGGAAAAGCCGTGTTTTTGACATTTCAAACTAAAACCATTGATAAAACGCAAAATCTAATAACGTCAGCACCTGCAAAATTTTTTATCGATTTTTTGAGCCCAAAATGAGCAAAATTGGTTTAATAT
Source organism: Trialeurodes vaporariorum (assembly GCA_011764245.1). Classification (NCBI taxonomy): domain Eukaryota; kingdom Metazoa; phylum Arthropoda; class Insecta; order Hemiptera; family Aleyrodidae; genus Trialeurodes; species Trialeurodes vaporariorum. Next base: position 2,012,647 of record VMOF01000024.1, on the reverse strand, counting down.
TAAAGCCGTAAATTATGAAATTCGTTTCGCCATAAGCGTAGTGAGTGGGAGTGAGCGCGAGTGATACAATGTCTATCTGCCTCACTTGCACTCATTGAGGCTTATGGGAATTTTCCTTCTTCATAATTTCCGGCTTCACTTTTGAGTCTTTCAGCTTGAAACTTTCAGGATATCTTCCTGAAGTATGCTTGCGGGTGCTAACGTTCCTCAAATTTGTGTTTTTAGCGTAAAGTCGTCAATTTTAGCCAAAAGCTGATGACTTTTTGAGCAGCGCGCGCAACGTGGTGTCCACGGTTTGGAATTAATCGACCCTGGAATCATCTAAAGAGGTTCATCATCAAGTCGTGAATCCATCCTAACCTCTCATCGTGTCGAAGCTTGCTCGAGGTATAACACGTGATGCAATGGTGCGCCGATGAGCCAATAGCCAATATCCCAGAATATTCTGTACCCATAAGAAACTGTGAGTCAGAGTCAGACAAGGACAAAACATTTGAGTGTCATGACGATGATATGGCCATATTGTGAGACCGAGAGTAAGACAGAAACGAAGCATAGGACATAGTCCGATAGTATTTGTAAATAACTCACTTGTGATCATGGGCGTCATTTAGGGGGGCTGGGGGGGCGGCAATTGCCCCCCCCAAGGATTTGAAGTCAGGCTCAAAAATTGGCACGAATTATATTGACGAGCAAAAAAAAAAGGTCATCCGATTATTGCCCCCAAAAGACGGCTCTTTGGCTCCAAAATTATATTGACGAGCAAAAAAAAAAAAAAAAAAAAATCCGATTTTCCGATCCGTTATCCGATTTTTTGCCCCCTCCAAGCCGAAAATTATAATGATGAGCAAAAAAAAAAAAAAGTCATAAGATTTTTTGCCCCCCCCCCCCCCAAGCCGAACTTGAAATGACGCCCATGCTTGTGATCTTTCATGAAATATTTTAGGGTGAGCAAATACTTTATAAGGTAAGTAAATATGGAATGTATTGATGCTGTGATCACTGATTTGTGAAAACTGGTTGTTCACGTGCATGAATTTTCGTTCGCACAAAACTATGGATCTAATTTCTTACGGGCAGCATGAGAAAGATAGAGCATTGGTTCGGATCCAATTTTGATCGTGACTTCACCAATAAATCGAGCTACTTGCTAAAGAACAGACCCGTTGTTTATCGAAATGAGGCAAGTGTTTTTCAACTTCAAACTGACCGGTCCGGTACGAACTTCTGGGACTAATTCTGTATGCTGTAAAAAGCAGTGGCGTAGCTTGCAATTTGGCAATGTTGTAATTTGTCCATCTGAACCCATGTAAAAGGTCGAATGCGAAGGTGTTCGCCGAACACTCAATCGTTCGAAACTTTTAATGGGCTTAAATGAACAATCTGCAAGGTTGCCAAATGAACGCTACGCCAATGGTAAAAATATGCCTCAAGCTAGCAGCTCTAGGCGAATTGATCAGTGTGAACGTAAAACTAATCAGAACAAATCGATCAGTCAGATCAATACATTTTTCCCCCTCTTTACAAAAAATTCTCCGATCTCATATTTTAATTCTAATCTCAAGAAGTCTTATATAGGTGAGGTATGTGGTATTTACATCTGATTAAGGTATCCAAGTTTCATGTATCAGGTTAGTGGAGAAAGAGAGAGACAGAGAGCGAGAAAAAATAAGCTAAAAAAGGGGGACGACAGAAGGTGAAAAAAGAAAACAATTCTTTTCCAAACATCGACTAGAAAAGTTTCTTATGGTGTGAAACGCCAACTTAAACTTGAAATGTTTTCTTGGCGTTCATTTTCAGCTAAGAGCCTGTAAATCTTTGTGTTTTTTTCTGTTGAGATATAAATCAAATTGTTTCTAAGTGAGTTTCCCACAGTTCTGTGAATTAATGATGATTTACTCTGAGGAAAATGAAAATGGTACGGTTGCTGCTGCTGCTGCTGCAAAAAAAAACAAGACGCACAGTCGCAAAAGTCAGCTTGACGAGGTTTATTTGGTTCCATGCAAGCGTTTACTTTAAATCCGCTTACCTATCTATTTATCCTTATCCTTTTCAATTTCAGTTTTTTGTTTATTTATTAGTTAATTAGCTTTGTTTCATTTATTTCCTGAATCAATCTTATTTTTTTATTTTTTTTCTTCTTTTTTTCATATTTATTTATTTACTTTCCATTTAAGTTTGTTTTATTCTGTGCGATCTTTTCACATTCTACTCTGTAGTAGGTTTATTACCAAAAACCCACTTTCCCTGCAGATTGGGGCTCTTGCAAACTTTTGCTGTGAGCAAATGAATGGCCCAATATGGTGTCATGACCAGCGAAAATCACGAAAATCACACCAAGAAAGTCTAAAACTCAGTATTTAAACTCACATAACTGCTATAACGCCAAGATCGGCGGTTCAAGGCAGGTATCACACGGGAGATTCCTGTCTATTATGTGACTTTCTCTACGGAAACACAGAGATATATCTCAATTTAGATAGGAATCTCCCATGATACCTGCGTCTCTCCGCCATTAAGCCCGATTCTGAGAGTGAATTTCGTGATTTTTTTGGTGTACTCATCGTCATTTTTACAGGTTTCTATGCAAGAATAAACTCTTCAATCCCCTACATCAAAAGTTTGCAGGAGCCCCATTCATCCTCGTGAAAAACTTTTTTTTTCAGCAAATAAGAAAAAAAAATTACTTATAATTTTAAAGTTTGCGGATTCTTTACTCAGCAATTTCCCCCAAGTATATCTCAATTCTTTAAAATATTTTTACAATTTTTGTTTTCTTTGTGGTTCAATACGTCAAACATTCATAGGAGATTCCTTACGGGAAACCATACGTGAGAGCGAGTGAGACACAGGACATTTTTTGTTTAGATCCAAATACTTCGTGAATTTTCGTGACGTTACACGAGCATTGATTTAAAGCATTGAGCTCAGGAGTATTTTGTCATGAATCGATCTTTCAATCAATTCACGACGCATATCATTCATTGATCCGTCGAAAAAGGATTTACTTTGAGAAAGGAAAGAGGGGATTGTTATTTAAGTTATTTTCATAGCTCATTATACGAAAAAGCCAAGCAAAGCAACAAAAAACGATAATGAATTTAAATCATTGTTTCTCAACAACCGAATCCAATCAGTTATGATACAAAAAAACAAAACAAAATCTACGTAAAGAAAATCGAGTCTGATGCGATTTTGATCCCATTACGGTTACGTCTCTATATTTTCAGTACTTTTTTATCGCCCGGCTTATTCTCGGGTGATCGATCCGATCTGGTACTGAGTAATACATTTATATGAATCCAGTTATCGACATCCCCCCAGTTGAAATCGGAATACCTGTCTCATGATTTATTCGTTTATTTAGTTTCCTTCTAATTCGACGTAAACTATATTTATTATAGCCCGCTTGTTTCTCTGTAGTATAGATCGCACTCGATACTAGGTATGTCAACGCACTTACAACCATCTCTAATGTTTATCATTACGACATCCAACGCACTTAAATTTCACCCCTCTCTCCCTGATCTCTCTCTCTCTCTCTCCTCTCTCTCTCTCTCTCTCTCCTCTACTCTCTATCTCCTCTTCCACCTCTCTCTCTCTCTTCTCTGTGCCCTCTCTCTATCTTCACCACTTCACCATCATCTATCCTTCTTCATCTCATCAACGCACTTCAATCTCCTCTCTCTCTCTCCCTCCTCTCTCTCTCTCTCTCTCCTCTCTCTCTCTCTCTCTCTCTCTCTCTCTCTCTCTCTCTCTCTCTCTCTCTCTCCTCTCTCTCTCTCTCTCCCATCTCTCTCTCTCCCACCTCTCTCTTCTGTGCATTTAGCCTGATGCGAGGCTCTAACTAGATGCGAAACGGATGTTATCTCTTTGACATGAAAGGCTATCAGCTTGCAAGTTTGAAAGCTGTGAGTTGTGTCAGCGCAGTAAGCGCATCCATGGATTTGTACATCTCTGTCTCTTTCTCTCTCTCTATCCGTTCATTTGAATGGATGCGTTAGAAAAAGACAGAGGAAGGGGGCGAAAGTCACGTGACAGCTCCTCTGTCCATCCTTTTCTAACGCACGCGTTCAAATGCGAGTGCAGAGAGAGAGATGAAGAAAAATTCATCATGGGATTCGCTTTCGAGTCAGAGTGTCGATTGATTTTGTAATAAGCTGTGATAATTCCCCTTCCCCTTTCGCCGTCATTTTCGTAGACGCGTTTTTTTTTTTTTTTTTTTTTTTTTTTTTTTTTTTTTCACGGGGAATACAGTCGTTAGTAGCTTTTAAGTTATCATTTTTTCTTTCTTTTAACAATCAATTAATTCTTTTTATAATTATTTTATTGGATTGAAAAAATTCGAACTCAGTGAATCGATTATCCATTTACATAATAGGTCTATTTATAGCATGTATGCGGCGATTGCCACCGACATCGTGGCGGCTCTTCGACAATCGATTTTCGTCGTCACCGCCCCCCACGCCCATTTGAACGCATGCTAAACTATCGATTTCTCGAAGGTTCGCAATCACATCCCCTGAAACAACAACACTAAACAACAAACTAGTAAGTCCATCAGAATCCTGCAGCACAGGCGAATAAGATGAAAATCGAAAACTAGGTCGTCTCATCAACCGGATCGGAAATTTCCAAGCCATTTGGACCGGACTCGATTCGGAACAGGATGGGTCGTATGCTCGTAAAACAGGTGTTTGTAAGCACTACGCTTTGATACCTAGAACACAACGAGACAATGTCTAATAATGAAACACAGGGGCTCGACCTCTGCGTCTGTCAAAATTATTTTCTTAAGCCGTATGGGTGCCCATAAGGCCCGTTTTGTGCCTACAGCAGGACCGACGAAAAAAGTTTGAAAATCCGTCGACCACATGGCTATTTCCATTCCCAAAAGTCCCCATAGTTAGGATCAGCCACACTTACGATGTATTTTGACCATTCCCACGAGAAAACTGACCTGCACAGTGGCCTATTGTTAGCATTTTGGCGACAAATACCTCATTCTGCAAGTTTTAAAGCTGAATTTGAAGCTGACTTATAGTTAGGATCAGTCATACTTACGATGTATTTTGACCAATACGATCACGAAAAAACTGACCTCACAGTAGCCTATTGTTAGCATTTTGGCGACAAATACCTTATTTTGCAAGGTTTAAAGCTGAATTTGAAGCTGACTTTATAGTTAGGATCAGTCATACTTACGATGTATTTTGACCAATACGATCATGAGAAAACTGACCTCACAGTAGCATATTGTTTGCATTTTGGCGAAAAATACCTCATTTTGCAAGGTTCAAAGCTGATATTTAACTGCGAGCGTATAAGCTTGTACATTATTCCGCTTGAAATATATGTTACAAGGCATCAAAGGGACGCATCATACTTCACTTCTCTCTCTCTTTCTCTGCCCATTTGACTGCATGTGTTAGAAAAGGACAGACACAGGGGCTGACGTCACTTGACAGCCCTTATCGGCATCCTCCTTTAACTTAAGGGGTCTCTTCACCTGCGAATTTAAAAGCGCGAATAAACTGATTGAGCCAATAGGCTGCCTTGGAGTCGATAGGTCGAGTCCGATGTATCGACAACAAAGAAGCCCATTGGCTCAAGCAGTCAATTTGCGCTTTTAAATTCGCAGGTGGGGAGACCCCTTTATGCGTTTAAATAAGCAACGAACAAAAAAGACAAACTCCTAGCTACGGCTATGGCTAAAGCGCATACCGGCAGCACCCCCCCCCCCCCTCTGCCTGTTTTTTTATTTTTTTATTTTTTTAGAAAACAACGATAAATAATTATTTAAAATTGCTCCATTAGGATGAAAATGAGAATTCGCAAAGTTCGCGCCGATCCGCATACGAAACAAAGTCTGGCTGATGAAACCCTCACGCTTACACGCAGCGTAACTTTACTTTTTTAACCCATCGCGCGCATCATAATTTTTCCATCCGCGAAAGTTTGTTTCAAAGTTGGTTAAAAATGAATTTTAAAGCCACCATCACCGCCGCGCCGCTCACAGTGCTCACACCTGGCCGGCTCAAAGTGCGCGTTCATCCTTGTCTCACTCGCAGCCCCCCCCCCCAACTCCCTTCACATTTCCATCCCCCCCTCAGGCCCTCAACTACCTTGCTTTCTCCGCGTTTCCCTTTTTGAACCCCGTTGATTATAAGTAAAACATTTACCTTGAAACAGTTTTCCGTTTGAGGATGAGTATTCGCCCCCGCCCCCGTTCGGTCCTTTCCTTATCCGGCCGCACAAAGGGCTCGAAAAGGTTAAGGCAAAGGCGGTAAAGCCGAGGTTCTTTGAGCCAGCAATCATTAATTTTGATCAAGAAAGAAGCTCGTAATGTTGAGAACGGATTTCGAATGTCTTTTCAATGCATGCGGGTGTGAGTGAGATACACCTATTTCCCTCGCATTCATTATAATTGGGCTCTTGCAAACTCTTGCTTGTGAGAAAATGAATAGTCCAATATGATGTGAAATCCAGCGAAAATCACGAAAAGCTAAGAAAGACGCAGTCTAAAATTTTGTCATAAACTCACATAACTAGTGCTTTCACGACAAGATCGTAATGGCGGACGCAAGTACCAAGTATGGGAGATTCTCGTCTAATTTGTCACTTTCTCTGCGGAAACTCAGAGATAGGTCCCAATGGGGCAGTTGCAAGGGTCTGAAATATTATGTTTTTTATATAGAAAATGATAGTACTTGATGAGCTGAGAACAATGGTGCCTTTGGTTTTTTCCTAATAAGTGTCTTGGTTTTTGAGATACTTACGTGTAAAGTTGCAAAAATTCGTGTGTGTTGTGACGTCACTACGCGGAATTCCCTTTAAAACAAAGTATTTTGGACCAAAATCTCATTTCCGGAACAATGGGACTTAATTAGACACCAAAGGCATCTTTGTTCTCAGCTCATCAAGTACTTCCATTTTCTTTATAAAAAACGCAACATTTCAGACCCTTGCAACAGCCCCATTTAGATAAGAATCTTCCGTAATAGCTGCGTCTCTCCGCCATTAAGCCCAATTTTGAGAGTGAATTTTGTGATTTTTTAGTGTACTTATCGTCATTTTTACAGGTTTTTATGCAAGAATCAACTCTTCACTTCCCTGCAGCAAAAGTTTGCAAGAGCCCCATTATAATGAAGAGATCGCCGAAATCTGGTTCTCATAATTACGATTTTGTTTCTCGATCAATGTTAATGCTCGACGGCTCAAATAATCCATAGTAATATAGGAACCCCGCGACGCACAATAGTCTGCGATATCGAAAAAAGTTGGCAAAAAATCCGTGAAAATCTCTCTCGAATTCATTGGTGTGCTATAGCCGCAATCTGTTCTCGGAATTACAAATTTATTTTTCGCTCAATTTCAATGATCAACGGCTCAAAGAATCCATATAAAATTGGGAACACCGCGACGCACAATAGTCTGAAATCGTTAAAAGAGAAGTGAAAAATCATTTAAAAAAAAAGGTAACAAATCATCGTTTCCAATCTTTTAAGCTAAATTCAAAACTTTCCAGTGACATTTCTAGGTTTAACTCAAAGGGCCATTCCATATCAAATTGAGCCTGGGCATCAAATTTTAAAAAGGAGAAAAAAAATAAATGAAGTAGATAATTGTGTCTAGAAATGTCTCTAGTTTATGATCCTGGTTCATTTATTTATTTATTTTTCATTTTTCGGTGTATTTTTTGATTTTTAAAAGTGCTCATCACATTGGTAACCTGTGCTGTGTTTTTTACTCCAAGTTGGCAGCTATGATTAGTGATTTTCCCTCCATAAAAAAATTATCGTTTAGGTTTCAGGGTAAACAATAACAACCCAAGCAGAAGTCTGAAAAGTTTCAACTCTCTGCGGTAAGTACTTTTCTTTTTATACTAATATCAAATAAGTCACCTACAGATGTAGCATCCGTTACAAAAAAGAGGGTTTTTTCTCTCTCAGTACTCAGGAAATGTATATTTTAGTTTGACATTTTTATTTCACGACATTTACATGCTTTTGTATGCCCCAGTATTTTTTTCAAATTTTTAACTGAAATAATTAAATGAAAAATTGAGCTGCAAATAGTGTAGCATCCGTTACGTAACGGATGCTACACACCCCTCTATTGAAAGATTCAACCTTTTGAACAAAAAATTACTTACAGGATTAAATGTAGAGTGGGTAACTTGTATTCTAGGAACAATTTTTAAACTCAGGGAGGTGAATTTGAAGTTTTCTTCGGTATTCATCAGTTACAATTTTTCTTAATCAACATTTAGAGCTGAGCGATGACTCATTTTAAGTTTACGCTTTCAAACTTGTGCAGCTGAGGCTTGTTTTGTTCCTAAAATACAAGTTGCCCACTCTACATTTAGTCCTGTAAGTATTGAGTGGTAATTTTTTCTTCAAAAGGTTGAATCTTTAAATAGAGGGGTATGTAGCATTCGTTACGTAACGGATGCTACAAAATTTGTAGTTCAATTTTTTATTTAATTATTTCAGAAAAAAATTTGAAAAAAAATACTGGGGCATACAGAAGCATGTGAATGTATTGAAATAAAAAAATTAAACTAAAATATACATTTCCTGAGTACTGAGAGAGAAAAAACCCTTTATTTTGTAACGGATGCTACAGCCTCAGGTGACTTATTTAATGTTAGAAAGAATAAAAAGAAATAAAGAACTTACCGCAGAGTGTTTCAACTTTCCTGGGACCAAATAGTGTTGCGTCCTCACGGTCCCGCACGCAGATGATCGGTGAGCACTTACGGGGGGTATAAACTACACGCAATCATACTTACGTGCGCACCATCCAACGTCTTTCGGAGGACCGTCAAGCCGTAACACTATTTGGTCCCTGACTTCTTTGTGGGTTGTTATTATTTACACTGAAACCTAATCTATAATTTTTTATGGAGGGAATATAACTAATCAAAGCAGCTATAAATGTTGGATTATCAAAAATTTCATTTTTTTAGTTTAATTTTGATCCTAATCAGAAATTGCTCTTGGAGAAGGGAAAACAACATCCTCTGTAGAATATACTTCATTCAAACGGTTTGGAGTACACTTTGAATTCCCAAAATATCAGCTTTGGCCATCATAAGAAAAAAAGGGTCTAGTAAGCCTTTCATCCCTTAATATTCCAATTATTCATTTATTTAACCTCTCATTCATTAAAAACTCATCTTAAAACATATAATTTACTTAAAAAATCAATAGAAAACCTTATTTATACCCACTTGTGCATAATGATTTTGCACGCGTAGCATCCGTTACAAATGGCTGTAGCATCCGTTACATGGACTTTACTTTTTTTAAAGCTTAATTTTGATGAACATGAAAATGTCTGCCCAGAATATTGTCCCACATACCCTTGGCTATCACTCAGATTTTTTTCAGATTTTTTGATTAGTTCAATTCACAGAGTTTTGACTTTGATTATCATGCGGCAAAACTGAGGCTCAAATGGCGTAGCATCCGTTACGCTCATTTAATCAACAATAACTTGGTGAAATATGGTTGAAACCTTAAAAACCTGCAAATGAAAATATTCTACAAAGTGAATGGCATCTCTTTGCACAACTTTTATCAAGCCCAAAAATAATAAAACTGCAAAAAAATGCATTTATGTGCGTGCGACTGTAGCATCCGTTACCGTGGAATGGCCCCAAAAGTAAAAGTTCTCTCTGTGATAAAAATTATTTTTGAATGTTTATAAATGATAAATTGAAAAAACAAATTACTTTCTCATATTTAGCCAATTTTTGCTGATCTCAGACCATGGCCCGACGCGCGACGTATCGCTAAATAGCGTACACCGTATACACTTCTGCTATCTTCAAAAAAAGACGAAATTTTGGAAAATAACTAACGACCGTTGCCATGGAAGGTCCTCAACTTTTGAGTGAAATCGTCTTAACCCATATATGCCCATTGGGTCTTTAATGACCCACTTATTGTGTTTTTTTTTTTTTTGGGACCAAATTAAAGTAAAGTTAGGCCAATTTTACTCAAAAACCAATGTTGGGATCTTTCAACACGTATCATTTAGCTGGACCAAAAAATTTTACATTTTGTAATTTTTCAATTTCTTTTAACTCTAAGATAGTGTTTTCTTGAGAAAAGCACCAAAAAACACCTAATCTGTTCAAGTAATGTTGGGCATATGTGGGTTAAGGTCCCTTTGATGAGTGTGTCCAAATTTAGCGGAAAATTAAAAACATTTGCATTAAGTTAAACGGGAAAACGCGAGCAGTCATAAGCAGTGGCGTCGCGTGCAGTCTGGCAACGCCGTATTCTGTCCATTGAAACGCACGAAAAAGGTTGATTTAATGGAGGTGCACAGTGCACTCTCTCGAATCGATATTTTGAATTGATTTAAATGGACGAATCGCAGCGTTGCCAGATTGCACGCGACGCCACTGGTCAGAAGTGAAACGGCAGCTCTGACTTTGATGAATTACTTGGAGATATAGATAGGATACCATCCACATGTTTATGTTTTGAACTTATTAGAAACAGTAAACTCAAAATGATGGAATGAAATATGATTAAAGTCACACATGTCTATCGTTAAACTTTAAATTAATCTTATAGATTTTAATTGGTATCGCCCACTGTGCGGCCGGAAAATCGCCGTGTGACGCGACCGCAAGCAGAGTCGCGGTAACGTAAATCGATCGTGAGGAGCAGGACTCAGGATTCAGGAACTCGCGCAGTGTTGCCAAATATACAGAGGTTATCAGCCGTATATTTCCCCCATAAGAATCAATGTAACATGAACGGGTTTTAACCTCAAAACTGGCAACGCTGAACTCGCGCTCGCTTGAAGCACAAACGGAAGGTGTGCGATGCCGCGCGCGACTTGCGAGTCAGGAACTCTTACGATCACGCCTTACAGTGGGTCAGTGGGATCGCAACACGGATATTTCAGGACACGGAATTTCGGTTTATTTATCCTCTTCAGAAAGTTTTATTTAGCGTTGATATCTACTTGCAAGAAACAGCTATAGCCATTGCTATACTCAGAGAAAACGTTAAATGGCTAAACAATTAATTCAATTTAATTAATTTAATTTACTTCAATTAATCAATTTAATTAACAATTAAATTTAATTGTTTGGCCATTGCGATATCGAGGGGTTTTCCGGGACGTGCTTTGGAAACAACAGGAAAGGCAGCCATGATGGAAATCAGTGGCGGCTCGTGCATTTTGGCAACAATGTTTTCCCTCCATTTGAATACATGTAAAACAATCGATTGCAGGCGAAGCGCTGCTTCATTATCGAATCGATTATTTTGCATTGAATCAAATGGCGGGAAATAATTGTTGCCAAAATGCACGAGCCGCCACTGCGCACTGATGGAAATCTCTTCTGGAAATTTTCACACAGGCTCAGTTTGTTTGCCTCCTGTGTTTAACCTCAAAAGTTTTAAAAGAAAGAGTTGTATGACAAATCCATTGGAAATTGGTTTGATATGAAAACGAAATAGTTTTATATTGGATATCTGGACACAAAACTCGATATAGCGATAGCGATATAGCTATTCCCTTTGGAAAGATTCACACCATTAGAAAACTGACCCTTGACGGAGACAATCGAAATTTCTTCACCTGGATCGTTGGATTAAAATTCTGTGTCCAGATAGCCGTTCTAAAATACATGGAAAAAAAGCTGGTAGAATTTCCCATCTTGTACGATTAATATCAAGTATGATTAATTTCACCAGATTTTGGTAAAATGTACCAACGTGTTACCATAATTTACCACAAGGTACGTTGCATTTACCATAATTGCGAGCAGACGCCAAAATCAGCTATGCGGATGGTAAATTCTGACAGTCTTTTTTTCCCGTGTCCTTGATGCACGTTCATTATCCTTCATTTTATCTTTCAAAATCTTGATTTTTTTTTTTTTTTTTTTTTTTTTTTTTTTTTTTTTTTTTTAATTATTTGTTTTTCGTCAATGATGTCCAAAAAAATCCGTGTTTAGCCCATTGTGCGGGGGCGTCCGTTCTTTCGCTCGCCTCACTCAACTCGACCCCACTTGTGTTTACTTTGTACCCGCCCTTGTACACTATCACCCTCTTCCACCCCTCGCATCGAGTGGAAAACTCTACACTTGTCGGGGGCGAAGCGGTCGGGGGGTGGTTAACTCGGGCCAACTGCCCCCGTGCGCGCGAACAACGACTGCTAAAGGTATAATACGGTAGGACTCAACTCACCTGGCTTTGGATTTTGACGAGTTCCGAGAAAGAGAGAGGGATGGAGAGAGAGAGAGGGGAGAGAGAGAGAAAAAGAAAGAGAGAGAGAGAGAGAGAGAGAGAGAGAGAGAGAGAGAGAAGAGAGAGAGAGAGAGAGAGAGAGAGAGAGAGAGAGAGAGAGAGAGAGAGAGAGAGAGAGAATTATAAGTGGTAAGGAGCGGTAGGGTGGGGCTTGGCGGGTCGGGGATGGGGTGGGGTGTGGGACGGAAGAGAAGAAGACGGGCCTGCAAAAGCCACTCTCCGAAGCGCGGCGGGAAGTATGCAGGCAAGTAGGCAGGGGCGACGTGACGAGAGAGACTCTTTTACAACGGGCGTTGCACCTTCAGCGAGCGCGACAACCTGGCTCTGGCTCCAGCGCCATGATCAACACTTAAGGTACCAACCTAATCCGTTCATTATTCGTGAACTTTAATCCGATCCTTTTAGTTGTATTTCATTTTTTTTCACTCGTAGAGATGAGTTGAGCTGTGGATATTTTGTTGAGCGCCTTCAATTGATAGTGTAAGCAAAAACAAGTACCGAGGAGTAGGAACATTCATCAACTCGTTTGAATTGAAGGAGCGCGAGATGAATGGGGCTCTTGCAAACTTTTGATATCCACAAATAAATAGTCCAATCTGATGTAAAGACCAGCGAAAATCACGGAAATCACACTAAGAAATGCGAAAATTCAGTAATAAACTCACATAAAAGGTATAAGGGAAAGATCGTTGAGGCGCGGTTCAACGCAGCTATCAGAGGAGATTCCTGTCTTTTATGTCACTTTCTCTGCAGAAACACAGAGATATGTCTCGATTTAGATAGGAATCTCCCATGGTCCTTGCGTCTCTTCGCCATTCAGCCCGATTCTGAGAGTGAATTTCGTGATTTTTTCGCGCGTATTCATCGTCATTTTCACAGGTTTTTATGAGAGAATCAACTCTTCAATCCCCTGTAGCAAAAGTCTGCAAGAGCCCCATAGTGTTGTGAATCCTTCCGGTTCCAATCCCGAGTAAACTCGTTTTCGTCACTAAGTCCATAGGCGGATCCAGCAATCTGGCAACTGCGCATTATTCCCATTTGAATGTATGATAAACAATCGATTCTTGAAGGGGCCAAGGCTCCGTGACTAATCGATTGTTTCCAATGCAATAAAATGGAATGGACACAATGTTGCCATAGATTGCTGGATCCGCCTATGACCAAATCTTGTTCACACAGTATTCATTTCTCACGGACATTAAGTATAAGTCTCCAGATTGTATAGATATTCTCAATGGAATTAAGAATACGTATAAGAATAAGTTAAGCGACTTCAACTTGTGGTTTAGGTAAAATGAACACCGAAGAGTATAACAACATTTAACCCTTTGTTGACCGACGGTACTCTCAAGTACCACCGCTTTTACACGGAATTTAATGGAAAATGCAAAAAATCAATATACACATCAATTTACATGAGAAATCCGCGACTAGATCACCCATAGCAGTCCCTAAACCTGACAAAACTGAAAAGTACCCTTGGGCAGCAAAGGGTTAACCATTCACTCATTCCGAGTGAGTGAGTAAATCGACGAAATAATCTGGCCCTGAAAGGGTTAACTTGAAGCTGGGAATGTAAAGGCAGACTGTCGTAAACGCCAGGGTGTAATGAAGCATTAAATTCAGGTAATATGACCGGCTAAAGAAAGTCCACTCATCGAAAACGTTCCTGATTTCTATCATTTTTTTTTTTTCAATGAGTTCTAGACTTTCAGAGGCATTCTTCCAACTGGCGATTCTGGTGAACCTTAAAATACCGGCGAATTGCAACATTTTTTTTAAAAAATCTACCGAGAAATGTATAACAGTAAAAGTTTCTACCGCCTTACTTTCTTTTGCAGGTCAAATAATAGTATTAGCGGATCCAGAAAGTTTTCTTTCTCTCTCTATGGCCATTTTATGGCCATTTGATCGCGTGTGTTAGAAAAGGACAGATTATGACTTTCGCCCCTCTTCTATCCTTGTCTAACACATGCGTTTAAATGGGCACAGAGAGGAAGACAATCCATAGGCTCCGCCAGTGTATAATAGTACAGTCACACTGTAAAAACTGATCTGTCGATATTGCCGCAACAGGGACGGGCGAGCTCGTGCAAATCGATGTATCGAATATCGATCTACTACCAATTTGAACCTATATGTAATGAATATCAGTATTACAGTAAATTGTTGCTTTGTTCGACTTTTTTTTATACTTTTTGTTTAAAATCAAGCTTATAGTATGAGTCAAAGACGGTGATTTTTAATTGCATTTTTTTCCATTGATTTTCGGCCATTTTTTCCCCCGATCTCAGACCACAGTGGAGCGTCAGCATCCGTTGAAGAGGATCGCGCATCGCGCATCACGCATCGATTGTCAGATGCTCCGAAAAAAAAAAAAAAAAAAAAAAAAAAACTCTCCCACATTGCCCTAACTTTAATGAGAAGTAGGCGAGTTTTCCGCTCATAATCTATACAGCAAGTCAATAGGAATGATCGGACGGTTTCCGGATGAATGCATATTATCGCGCAGGAAACATGCTTCATCGGAGGAAGACCATACAGTGTTGTCATTTTTTGGATTATTATCCGATTTTCCCCCATTCAGGGCTGCCGTTGTGCGTGTAATTAATCGTATTTTTCAAGTCACCGATGATTACACCGGTTGAGAAAAGATTACACAGTTCAGCTCAGTGTATTACTGCGTAATGAACAAAAATACTCGCATCTGTAATTTTTCCTCAACCGATAGAGTCGTCGATGACTTTAAAACACTTGCGGATATTTTAATTAATTAAGGAGAGACTGCCAGGGTATGCTAACCCATGTAAAAGGTATCACACTTGGGTACACTTTCCTCCTCTCATATTGCACCTAGAAAGCTGAGATTTTGCATGATTGTGTCTTAGTACCTTCTTAACAAAGTTAACTAACTCTTTTTTTTCCTTAATTTTTTGAAAACTTTGTGAATTTTTCTAATTTGGTAATAATTTTGGTCATTTTTTAGGTGATATTTTGATTTTATACATAATAGAGTTTAAACTTTTGCATTAAAAGTTAGTTAACATCGTAGATCTCTTTAAGGTCTTCATTTAAAAAAAAAAAAAAATGAGCCTTCTAAGTATAATAGATCCTGAGAAAAGTGTACCGGAAGTTAAAAAAACACAATTTTTCAGGAGAGTTAATGAAAGTTTAACCAAAAATAGTGGTAATTTTTTTTTTTTTTTTTTTTTTTTATTTATTTTTTTATTTTTTCATTTTTTTTAGGTGTAGAATAAGAAAATACTAAGGTAGATGTCCCAATTACCGCCCCTGTCCCAATTACCGCCCCCCTTTTCATTTATTCTTTAAAATAAGCCTACTTTAGCAGACAAATTTAAGCGTATATGGGATAAGTGTTTTTCATAGGTTGGCTGAACTGGTGAAAAAAGTTTGAAGTTGATATTTAGCAGCGTTGTGCCCTTAAAAAATCATAGAAGTTGACACAGGACACCTGCCCCCGTATTATCTGTTTTTGCCGATTTCTCTCAGCAGTTACTTATTAAAAATCTGTTCTCTTTACTTTCTGCTTTTTAAATTATTATAATGTCATTATTTCCTGACAATAAACATGATGATTTGAATGAAAAGCCAGCGCAAATATGTATGGCTATAATTAGGGCACCTGATATGACAATAATTGGGACAAAGCCACTTATGGTGTGGCGGTAATTGGGACATGGGTCATTTTTTCGAGTTTTATTAATAATTTTTTTTCCTGATTGATTACGCCAACTTTATATTTTTTTCATAAAACTAGATAGTATTTGAGAGGCCCTAGTGAAAACCGATCATAGATTTGATAAAAATTAACATTTTTACAGGCATTTTACGGCAATTTTTTCTTAAGGGGGGCGGTAATTGGGACATCTACCTTAAAAAAAAAAAAAAAAAAAATCGAATTTTTGACGGCTGTCTCCCCTTAATGGAGTTTCCACAGATTATGGAAAGATTACAGATCAAAGTATTTTCGTGCATTACAGGGCCATACTCTGAACTGAACTGTCGAATCTTTTCTCAACCGGTGAAATCATCGGTGGATAGAAAAATAGCATTGATTATACGCAAAACGGCAGCTCTGCCCATTTGACTTGATGTAAAATTTTGTGATTTGTAGGAAAATCTAAAGCAATATTGGCAACATCTCTCATCGACTCCGATCAGTTCGGGGAACATCCGAAGATCTCTGCGCGCGCATTCTCCCCCCCCCCATTTTTTTTTCCAAGACTGATTTATTTACATCGTCGAGGAACGTGAAAAGGACCGAGAGAAGAGGCAATTTAAAGGAAATGAAAGGGGACACGGGGGGAACCATGGGGGGGGGGGCTAGCAAACAGTCCCGAGTCCTCTGCACTTGGTTTTTCGTTTTTCGGTCGGCGCAGTAATTTCTTTGACCTTGAACTATCTCGGATCATCATGAATTGACCTTCGTTTTATTGACCGATCAGTCATCCGCAACGAGGCGCGGGGGAGTCAAGAAGTCGCAGGGGGGGGGGGGGTATTGTCATTGTAGAGACTCTCTAAATCCGATCGAGCGTGCTGGCTGAAAGTAATAGGATTACACAGAAGGGGGGGGGGAGCGGTCGTAATAAGAGATGTTTGAGATGTAAGTATGTATAAGTAATAAGCCAAACCTGTAGTAGAAAGAAGTGATTACCTTAACTCCACGAATTATGACCGAAAACCTCATTACTGACCGCAACATGACTTTGTCATTTGAGTGACTTTGGGGACACTGCATGAATTTCTGGGCGTCTCCAATAATAATAATGTGAGTCCATCGCGACTGAATCTGAGATTACATGATATACCACAGACAAGAGATTAACAACCGTGGCGACCAAAACCAAAAAAAAAAATCGAAATAAGGGGAAAACTGAAAAGAGACATCACGGTTGAAAATTAAACGGTTTCGGAATATGAGTTTTTCGCGTCCAATTTCATGAAGCCACAATTTCAGAAAAACCATAATCGAACATTTGTAAAATAGTGGCTTCATGGAGGAAACGAAGCGAAATACTGGTGACCAACAAATGTCTACACTACTATTTTTTAGCACTACTAAAAATGTTCACTCCAACTCCGGTTACATAAAAGCCATGTTTTCTCGCGGTGTATAGTTTTTGGAGTAAATATTTGTGGAGTAGAAAATGGTGCGCAACGGAGGAAAGAGATAGTCATATAATTTGCACTTCCCCGGGGTTAAAAAATAATGATACTCCTCCGAGGAGGCGTAAACACCCTCCTCGATAGTATTTTTCACTATTTACTCCCGGTACACCCTACTTTTACTACGCATGAAACTAAAATGTACCCTCATTTTAATGTTCACCCCGATTTTTACTCCAGTTTTGTTGGCCGATTTTTAACAGTGTGGGTTTAAACAATTTCTTTGGATCTACCAAAATTGACCTAAAACAGAGCAGTAAGAAAATGAATCGAATTCATTTAACCATTTTTTAACGCTACCCCATCTCTAGACTCTCCAGTGATTTTGAATGCCTCTCCATATACGGTGGCAATACTGAATACAGTGACTGGATAAAACACAGTGCGGCCATTTGCCCTCCGTCCCTCAAGAGCGCACCCACTTTAGCATGGGCAGCACGGGGAGTATGATTGTTCTTGGGTTTCGGAATGAAGATCTCTAAACCCCCTGTCTGAAAAAAGTCATTAATGCTATAAACAAACCATTTTTAGGGCGGGGGGTTGCGATGTTTTTTGCGAGTAACTCGACAGGAACACACTTCCTCCCTATGGCGCCCGTGTTAAGTTGGGTGCGCAACCGCGAGGGGTCAGTTACGGGGAATCGTTGATTTCTCTCAATTTTGCGAACCAATATGTTTCAAATTTGACAGAAGCCCTCCAGTCGTGTCTAACTTGCCTATGAGAACCCTATAAAACTGTAAACATACTTTTAAATGCTCAAATTCGCGATCTAAGAAATCCGACCAATCAGAAAGACGACCGAAATGGCCGCACTGTGGTTTACCCAGACACTGTAAGTTGCAAACACTCGCAGCGCCAACCTACACACGAATCTAGAGCAACATTGGCAAGGATTCACGCTAAGCGCCTCAAAAATATGCACATACAGTATGTGATTCGAGTATGCGCTCGAAGGTCTACATGTGTGTGTATGATAAGCATCACGGGATTGATGATATTTTCTTATCAGACGATATTTCCTGGAGTTCAAACAGGATATAATGCGCTCCTTCACACAGATGCGCAGGATTGCAGGCATGATGGGGTTTGTGGGGGGAGAGGGGGGGTGCTGATGCTGCAGCATCCAAACGGAGCAAAAAGTGATTCATTGTCTCGTCAATGTTTTTTTTTTTTTTTTTTCCTTCCTTCCTTCTTTCCATATTCTTTTTTTTTTCTTTCTTTCTTTTTTTTTAGCGCAGCGGCGTGCAAGCATGTGAGATACGAGTATTTCATACAAATTTCATTTGGACTGTATGATTATTTGTTACCGGGGGCAATGTAACAGCGAGAGAGCGCAGCGCCATGCACACCATGTGCTGAGTCCGTCCGTCACGAACAGATTTGAATCGGAGACGCGGTGGGGGGGGGGGGGGGTTGAGGCATTGTGGGGGGGGGAGAGGAGCAAAGGGGCACGCGTACGGCTCAGTGGGCAAACATTTTTGGAAATTTCCCGGACAGAGGAAATTATGAATGTGTAGCACTGCTCAACTCTTTTGCTACAAGCGATTTAATAGTCAATTCTGGTAATTTAATTTAACGTTTTTGAATTCAGGAGGGAAGGGCGGAGTTGTAGTAGTAGTTTTGATCAAATTGACCTTCATTTTGGGGTTGAAAATTAAACATAACTAATGTCTGAACGACGCACGAAAAAGTAAGTTAAACCATTTCACCATGCACCAAGATATAACTAAGGCTGACTCTTGTTAGTCCCGATTGCAGCGCTTACAACAGCGGTTTGCGGAACTGCAGCGGTCTCTCAGCAGCTTGATTTATATAATCGTGCAGGCACACGGCGCGGTGGCTCAGTCGGCAAGGCACTCGAGAGACGCGGCGGAAACTCGGGTTCAATCCGGGACTGATCGGAGAATATTTGAGAAAGTTCGCACACAGTTTACCTTAACTGCTGCTTGGATCGCTGCGGTCGCACTCGAAAACCGCTAACAGGTTTTAACACGGGTGGAGATAGGATAGGAAGTCGGCAGTCCTTAGTTATATCTTCGTCCATGATTTCACTATAGGACGACGGGAGTCTCTTGGTGTAAAAATATGACTCACTAATGATTGTAACCACTACTATAGACTACCTTTTTTTTCTATAAAATAAGATTTGTTGGTGCATTTCCTCACCGAACGCCTTCATTCTATGGATCAGGCAACTTACACAATCGGGGCATGGCAAAAAAGAAATGAGGGGGGAAAAACTTATTTCAAAACCACCGACCGTTTTCGCCAGAAATTTTCTCTCTGCGCACTGCGCGGCGGAGGGAGGGGGTCATGGGGGTCATGGGGGATGGGGGCTGATGGGGGGGGGGGGGGGTCGACGCGACGGTAGCCTAGGGTGACGAACGGAGGAGTATCTACTCCTCCTCCGCAAGGGATGAGCTGATAAATTATTCAAAGACTCACCATGGACAGTATTTCCGAGTTTTTCGAGAAAAAATAAATAAATAAATAAATAAAATCTCCACCTATATCCCTATGCGATGTTTACGTAGTTTTAGATTATCCCTGAGTATATTCCTTTATATTTGACAAGCGCCATGACGCACTCATATTTCTTTTCCACTTTTACGTGTCTGGTAATATTTTTATATCCGATATATATATGTACTGGTACCTTCCCCCGAGCACACTCATATATATTTTCGACGTGCGAGATGTGCGATCCGCCCCGCGGAATAAAATAAGACCATGTGACGACAAAGTAAACTAGATTTAGTACATAGTACATCTAGAGTTCACAGAAAATTATGTATTAAGAAGCGATAGATCGATTGGCATTGGTCTCTACAATTCCAACGAAAAGCTGGTTCGACCGTCGACCCATTCTTGATATTTTCCGATACAAGCAGGAGTGCATCCATTTACAGGATATCCCTATGCACCTCTCTCATGATTGCCTTTAAACACATTAGTTGAAAAAGGATGGACGGAAGGGATTTTATCCCCTTTTCATCATCGTTTCAGGGAGACTCTTCAGCACTTATACTCTGTTCAAGATAAGAGGAAACTCGGCGAGACATAGGCAGAAACGCACTACTTTGCAACGCGGCACCGATTGTCGCACCGAATCGTTGAGTTTTAGAGCTGTGTCGCTCACCGGGGCTTTGTCTGACTGGACCATCATTTTGGAAGCAGCAATACCGAGAATCGGCTGACTATGAATGTTACCTGTGCAAAATTCAAATTAGAAACGGTTACAGATACGAAGAAATGGATGAAAATGCCCAAAGACCATAGAATTCGTCACGACTATAGTCGAAATTGACTTCTCATTACCCTCGGACACTTTTTTTTTTTATTATTATTATTATTATTTGTTTTTTAATCCATTAAATATATGAGTGTACCTTAATTTATATTCTTAAAAAAAATAAGTGTCCGAGGGTAGGTAATGGGGAGTCAATTTCGACTAGTTATCACGAATTATGGTCAATGGGCATAAATTTCATAAATTTCGTTATACCTGTAACCGTTTCTAATGTGACTTTTGCACAGATACATTCATAGTCAGCCGATTCTCGGTATTGCTCCTTCCAAAATGATGGTCCAGTCAGACAAAGCCCCAGTGAGCGACACAGCTCTAAAACTCAACGATTCGGTGCGACAATGGGTGCCGCGTTGCAAAGTAGGGCGTTTCTACTTGACTCGCCAAGTTTCTTCTTATCATGGGCGGATACAGGGAATTGTCTTTCTCTCTCTCCTCCCATTTGAAAACGTGCGTTAGAAAAGGACAGAAGAGGGGGGCCAAAGTCACGTGATGGCCTCCTCTGCTGTCCTTTTCTAACACATCAGACTTGGGCAAAAATAAGTTGAAAATAAATCGTCAAAAAACAACTAAGTCGTCAATTCAGTTGCTGCCGAGAAACTAAATTAGTCGGTCAATGCTCAGTAGGCAACTAAGGAACTAAGTTAGTTGTAGGGGGAAAGGTCGATTGAAAACTGAATTAGTTGTTAGTTGCTCGGTAGGAACTAACAACTAATTCAGTTGTCGATCAAGCGGGTTGATCGATTGAAAAATAAGTAGAGATCCATCCGAACTAAATTTTATTAATAAACTGAAGAAAAAGTTGTTTTGAATAAGAATCACAAAACTGACGTGAATTGTCAAACCCCCCTTCTGTCATAACTTCCGGTTTTTCGCTTACTCCACCCGGCTCAACTCCCTCCACTCCACCGCACCCGCACCCAGCCGCTAATGATATTGTTATACCTGCATCGCAACATATTCGTAGATTCCGACGTTGCATCTCGTCTGTTGCCTATCTCCTCTCTCACCGGCTCACCCTCACTCTTCGCACTATCTATTGTCATTCGCCTCCTATTTTGTTCTCTGCTTTCCATGTTTATAATCTTGCTCTCTCCTCACTTTTTTTACCTCTTTTAACCGGCCGCCCGGCATCAGACGAAAAATCACACGTACCCGTCTCCAATTTGGCTGCAATAGACAGCTATATGTATTTTCATTTGCAAATATCTCAAGATGCACTGAACCGATTTCAATAGAATTTTCGTAGGTTGAATCGAAATTTAGTCCTGTGCAACATAATGCGGCGAGTTTAAGTTTTTGGTTCGTACATGCTACTTTTCGAAGCGTTCTTAGTTGCGCAACTCCCTCCCCCCTCGCTTGCTTTTGGAAGAGTAGTGAAGCTTGCGATCTGTGCTGCGTTGCTGTTTGTCCATTGACAATTAATTCTAAGCGCACGGTAGGAAGGCAACTTCGAGTGGCGGATCCAGAAAACTTTCCTTGGGGGGGGGGGGGGGGGACAGGTGCACGCCTATGAAATTTTAAATTAGAATTGTCGGAGGAAGCAATGTGGAGGGGGCTATTTTTCAGTAGAAAAAATGTAAAA
This sequence comes from Trialeurodes vaporariorum, assembly GCA_011764245.1. Taxonomy (NCBI): domain Eukaryota; kingdom Metazoa; phylum Arthropoda; class Insecta; order Hemiptera; family Aleyrodidae; genus Trialeurodes; species Trialeurodes vaporariorum. The sequence goes on along the minus strand of VMOF01000024.1, from coordinate 1,990,287 downwards.
TTTGAGGCATTGGGGGATGGGGATATACAGCCCTCCCCCACCTTGGATATGCCACTGTAGCCTACACAACACCCTGGAACTTGATCATTTTACAGATTTAAATGGGGCAGTTGCAAGGGTCTGAAATGTTGTGTTTTTTATAAAGAAAATGATAGCATTTGATGAGCTGAGAACAAATATGCCTTTTAAAGTCCCATATTTAAGTCCCATTGTTTCAGAGATGAGATTGTGCCCAAAAATACATTGTTTTAAATGGCGCCTAGCGACATTTTACATACCGGTTTTTAGCGATTTTTTTACATTTTACGTGTGTGTATCTCAAAAACTGGGACACATAAGAAAACTCAAAGGCACCATTGTTCTCAGCTCAAGTACCGTAATTTTCTTTATAAAAAACACAGCATTTCAGACCCTTGCCACTGCCCCATTCACTGAATGCGACGTTGCCACGTCGCGTCGCGTCGCACGCTTGAGATCCGCTAAATGAGTTCCGAACTAACCAATCGCCCGAACTTGGCTATTAGGACTTACAATCAGGAGCAACGAGCAACAAATCAGAGGGTCCTCAGAGCTTCTTTTTTAAACATGGATGTACTGTCTGTCTTTCCATGCAATTTCTTCTTCTTCATTACCAAATAAGCCAAATATACCTTTTTCATAAGCCCAAATTGCATTGAGCCAATAATTAATCAGACGCATCGTCTGAAGTCCCCCCCCCCCGCGGCGCGACGTTGTGTATAATCCGGCAACGTTTCTTTTCGTCCTGTTAAAGAAAATTGCAGGCGAGTAAAAGATTAACAGTGGTCGCAATTGAATTCGATTTTTTTAATATGTTATTAAATGGACCAAATACAACGTTGCCTGATTGATTCTCAAGGCTCACTCTGACAAAAGTGATAGGTCAAAAGCCGCACTTAATATATTGATGTAGAAGAGCCCTCCTGATGGTGATGGAGGGGGGCTATTACCTTTATAGGTAGCTTTACTTTAACTTACTTCGTAAGAGTTGAATCGCAATTTTAACGGGTAACATATTTAGGATGAACAGGAAGAATAAAGGGAAAGGAAAGGAAAATAATGAAAATAATGAATAACATTCCTTAATATGTTTTAGAAGCTCATCTAAAAGTTTTATTTTTTTAAAGAGGGAGTGGGGGCCCGGGCCATTCCCCCTCCCAATGGAGGACATCGCAATAATTTCAATCAGCAGCCCCTATCTTTTGATACATCATTCGGAAGAGCATGAAATTCTAACCAGTTCTGTGCAATTCGGAGATCATTATCGTTTTTCGTTTCCGATGTAGGTATATCAAACGGTCAAATGTTCGCTTTTGACCCATTTTCAAAAAAAATTATTACTCCTATTTAAAAAGTCAGCATTTTCAAAGCAAAACATTTAAAATACAGTAAAAAGCAAGTACTTTTTCAGAAAAAAATGCGGGACAGCCACTGAATTAATCAACCTTTCATTTTAGGGCTCCCGAACATTTCCTTTTGCATCTATCATTCGATCGTCGTTCATCGCAGTTTTTGAGGTAGCTTTCGCGTGTGAGGCAAACATTTTAAAAATGGGCATTAAAACCAAATGTTTACCACATCAAAACTTGATTTTTTTTCTCTGTAAGTAACTTATCACTATTCAGTTTTTAGACGTTACCTCCTGATTTTTTTTTTTTTTTTAATGGGGCTCTTGCAAACTTTTGCCGTAAGGAAATGAATAGTCCAATCTGATGTAAAAACCAGTGAAAGTCACGAAAATCACGCTAAGAAAGTCTACAAGTCAACAATAAACTCACGAAACTACTCGAACGGCAAGATCGTAACGGCGCTTCAAAGCAGGTACTTATCTTGGAAGATTCCTGTCTAGTTTGTCACATTCTCCACAAAAACATAGATATATGTCTCAAATTAGATAGGAATCTCCCACTATACCTGCGTTGAGCCGCCATTATGGGCGATTCTGAGAGTGAGTTTCGTGATGTTTCAGTGTACTCATCGTCATTATTACAGGCTTTTATGCAAGAATCAACTCTTCAATTCCTTGTCGCAAAAGTTTGCAAAGAGCCCCAGTCTGACTTTCTAAATAAGAGTCTTAATTTTTTGAGAATAGCCAGAGATAGAACGTTATAACGTTCGGATCTCGAAAATAATATAATAATAATAATAATAATAATAAAAAAAAAAACGATTTCGATCTGAAGTTTGCGATGAATTGCTCAGTTTTTTGTTCCCTGTTCCCTTGTAACGATGTTTCACGAGATAAAGGTTACTCGAAAATCTTAAGTTGTGGCTAACGCCCGTCCTCCCCCCCCCCCGTCTGAAAGATGCCCATGCACGAAAATCTTGGAAACTCCTAAAAATAGCTCTCATAAGGTATGAACATCCCCACATCAGGTGAACCAAGGTGGTAATAAAGGAGCTGTGCCTCCCCCCCCCCATTTGAATCAAAATTTGACGTAGCCCTAGTAGCAAAAATACTTGTATTGAATATTTGTATTTTATACATAGATTTAATACGTATTTAAAACGTATTTAATACATATTTAATATATATTTAATGCACAATCTATTTAATACGTATTCAATATGTATTTAATAGTATATTTAATACGTATTTAATTTTACATATTAATACACGTATTAAATACGAATTTAATACGTATTAACTACGTGTATTAAATCCAAATATTTAATATGTATTGTCTATCATATTTAATATGTATTGAATTCATGTATTAAATACAAATATTTAATAAGTATTATCTTTCCTATTTAATATATATTTTATATGATTCGTCCATTGGTGGATCCAGCCCATGCAAATGGGGGGGGACGATCTCCCCCCCCCCCCCCCCCCCCGCATCCCCCAGTGGACTCATCGCAAAGATCAATTAACTGGAACTTAATCTCGAAACAGTCAACAAATTTAAAAATGGATGTGTATTATCTATCGTATTGATACATATTTAACGCATGATTCATCCCAAAGATAAATTCGAACTGGAAACATATTTAATAACAGTGGGTCTAGTTTGACAGCTTTGACTCAATCGCTCAAGCGGCTAGGTGCAATTGTTACCTTTCCCATTCCCTATCGCCTCTCATAAAAAAAAAATATTTTCCACCTCATGATCATCTGGGAGGTAAAAATGTTGACACATTCCGCTGGGTCGTGTCAATAAATATTGATTTTTCACCCTCCTGTAATCTCATCAAACCGCGAGAACTCGCTAACGCCAACTGATCTCATTCTAATGAGGTTCTTCGAGACCGATAGGTGATGTATAAAGTGTTGGAAATGGATTTAATCCTCTCAACAGTACTTCTACAGTGCCAACTTCCTTACCCTTTGACACGGCCCAAAGACAAGGTATCTCTACTGATAACCAATATCCCTCTTCAATGCACATCTTTTGGATATGCGGCCATTCTTACTTTAAGTGTCAAACATGTAACCTCTCGTTGAAAAGGGGTGCCATAACTGTCCTTACCCAAATTAATAATAATATCCATTTCAAATGAAATTTGCGTCTATTTATTTAATATGTATTCAGTAGGTATTCAATACGTATTTAGTACATATTTAATTTTGTATTTGATACGTATTAAATACCATATTAAATATGTCTTAAATACCATATTAAATTACGTCAAAAATTGGGACAAACCCCCCTATAAATACATATTTAAAACACATTTTATACCATATTAAATAGAAGTATTTCTTATGTATTTTTGCTACTAGGGCTAGTCTTTGAGGGGATTTTTGGAAAAGCTAGTGTTGGGCTTTCATTAAAAAAGTAGATGTTAGCCCTTTCTCCTTATAGGCTTTAGAGCTCGTTTCAGAAGTGTAGGCGCACCTAGACCATAATCTTTGGCGAGTTTTCAACTTTCATTCCTTCAAATCAGAACAAAACTTGCATCCGACTTTGAACCTTTGATTAATATGCGTTCCTCAATGAAAATCCAAAGCTAAAATTAATTTTCATTAACTTTCATTTCGTAATATGAGAAATAATATTAATGAAATCCGAAGATTATCGGTCAAAAGGTGCGCCTACACTCCTGAAACTATCTCTAGCCTCCGTAATACAGGGTGTTTTTTTATCTCCTCCCCCCCCCCTCGGGTTTTATTTTCTTTGCTAATTGAGATGAAGAGTTGCGGTTTAGACCATTCTTCATAATTTTGGACGAATTTTCTTTTTTTTTAAAGTCAAAACTCCCCCAGCCTCCCTAGGGGGGCTCCCAGGGAGGCTATCTCAAAAATTTCAAATAACAACCTCTATCTTGGGATACATTGCTTGAACGGACGTACAATTTTAAGACTTTTGGAGCAAACCGGAAGTTTATGTCGGTTTTTTTTTTATTTGATATGTCGAATTTCAAAGTTTGCTTTGGACTCATTTTCGAAAAACTATTATTACTCCTTTTCAAAGAGTTGACATTAAAAACAATGAATAAGTGTTCCAAAATACTCATGCAAAACAAATGCTTTTCAGATAACGAAATGGTATTGACTTAATTTAGTCCAAAATCGAATTTAGAGCATCCTATAATTTTTAAAAATGTTGCCCCTGCAAGGGGCTGTCTAAAAAATTCCGTTGCGCGACCCTTATTGAATGATACATCGATCGGAAGGGCATACAAAATTGAGCATTTTTGCGCAATCCGGAGATCAATACAGTTTTTCTTATTCGAGATGGATGACGAATTTTGAAGATAGGCGAAAATTAAACTTTTAATATTCGCTATCTCGAATACGAAAAACGATACCGATCTCCAGATTGTGCCGAAGAGCTCAATTTTTATGCCCTTTCGATCGACGTATCATTCAATAAGGGTCGCATAATGGAATTTTTGAGATAGCCCCTTTCAGGAGCAATTTTTTTAAAAATTGATGGGGGGCTCTAAAATCGATTTTGGACTAAATTCGTGTCAAAACCATTTCATTATCTGATTAGTATTTCCTTTTTAGAGTATTTTGGATCCTGATCTTATTCAATTCCGACTCTTTAAATAGGAGTAATGAGTTTTTCAAAATGGGTCCAAATCGAACTTTGAAATTCATTGCATAAAAAAGAAAAAACGATATAAACTTCCGGTTTGTGCCTAAATTCTTAAAATTTTACATCCTTTCAAATAATGTTTCACAAGATAGGGGTTGCTATTTAGCCCCCCCCCCCCTCTGTGGTTCCCCCATAGGAAGGCTGGGGGAATTCGGACCCCATGAAAAGAAAATTCGTCCAAAATGATGGTCCGAACCGCAACTCTTTATCTCAATTAGCAAGAAAAAAAAAATAAAAAAATCACTCGGTTTATTTCTAGATCCACACTGAGCATCTCTGTTTTTTGTTTTTTGTTTTTTTTTCCTTTTCTTTTTTTTTTTATCTGCAATGGTTCAAAAGTCACCAACGGGGGGGGGGGGGGGGCTGTTGCGAAACACCGCGTGCATTGTGATGAATAATTACATCAATATTGATACGTAACAATTTTACTTATTTTGTAATCCCAAATTACAGACGAACGAGTTAAGAAAATATCAAAAAAAAATTCATTGAAATCAGTTGAGTACATCTCGAGATATTTGCAAATGAAAATATTTGGGTTTAAAAGAGCCTTGTCGTAGACTTGCCTTTTTTAAGCGGTACGTGGTCAGTAAAAAAAATAAAATAAAGTAATAAATACAAAATAAATAGTAGTAATCTCGTCGAGGGAAGAACCGAGAAACAAGGGGAATTCATTGTAGGAAGATCGAGGATGAGAATCAATCAAGAGGCGAGGATGTGTGAGTGTGATTTTGAGAGTAACCATACGATAAGTTGCAGCAGGCAAAGATGGGCAGTCAAATGGGTGAATAATTGAGTAGGAAATTGGCCGGCCGGTGGAGGTCCGTAAGCGATAGGTAATAATAAGATAAGGAAAAGAAGAAAGATGACAGAAGACAGAGGAGTGCCGAAAAACAAAGACGGAGCACGTTGTGGTGGGCGAAGGGAAGTAACGCACGGCGCGTTCGTCAACTGAAGCATCGAGCGTAGAGAAGAAACCGAAACAACAAGGACGCACAATATCAACTCAAACAACAACAATGCATCCAAGCATTCCAAGCATAATCATTCTGATCAGAAAATGTACAAGTGTGGGGAAAAGATTAGTTTCAGTTGAAACTAAGAATTGATTAGTTGGAATTGAAACAAATTATTACATTAGTTCCATCCGCAGTCGAAAATAATTCGGAACGCAACTAATCGAGAAAAAATTAGTTGCGACTAACCCTTGGAACTAACAACTTATTTTTTCTCATCGCAAATTAGTCGGTCGGCCGGCCCGAATTAGTTCGGCGAGAAAACTGAACTAATTTTTCAGTTGCCGGTTAGTTAACTAATATTCGACGATTTATTTTTCAATTAATTTTTAGTTGCCCGAAAAACTTATTTTCGTGCCCAAGTCTGTAACACATGAGTTCAAATGGAGGGAGAGAGAGAAAGACAATTCCCTGTATCCGCCTATGCTTCTTATCTTGAACAGAGTATATAGATCGCTACCGGTCGATAAAAGTCTAGTTACAGCCCAAATGTAAATTATTAATGTCTCAAATAAAAAGTAAAGCAAACGAACGACCTCTCGGATTCGTCCAAAATGTGTGAGGAGAGCGAAAATATACGACTTACGAATCAAACTGAATTCAAAACTCGGAAACTGGTAACTTACCTAGAACAAAAGAGAAATACTATAAGTTAGAGGGAACCAATGAAATTATTATTCGAAATTAAATCCACGCTATCTGAATGCGCGAGTAGCCAAGATTCAAAAAAGGAAATTGCGTGCAAAGATGTCTGCCTAAGATTTAAGGCGTTGCCTTCGGAGCTTATGCCGCGATGGCCGGTGAGACAAGGTGAGCCGGTCATTTCTCTCTCTCCCTCTTTCTTTATCTCTCTCTCTCTCTCTCTCTCTCTCCCTCCCCCCTCTCTCTCTCTCTCTCTCTCTCTCTCTCTCTCTCTCTCTCTCTCTCTCTCTCTCTCTCTGTCTGTCTGCATATACGTCTTCCACTCTCTCTCTCTCACTTACTCTCTCTCCCACTCACTCACTGGTTTAGAGAATGGTTTATTTACATGCATAAGAACATAACATAAAGCAAAAAGCTCACTTGCTAAACATTAAAATTTTAAGGAGATTTAGACAACAAATTTAACAAAATACAATGAACTAATGAGTATAAAAATGACTGAAGTTAGAAAGAAAAACGAGCGACAGAGAGAGATGGAGAGAGAGAGAGCTCGCCGCGCGGCCGACAACTTATTCCCATCCGCTTTTCTCACAATCCGAACCCGGTTGTTAAACTCACGAGTCTCAACTTATTCTCGAGTGCAGTCAATATTTGAATTAGAATGAAAAGCACCCTTTGACCGTTTGTTTCAAATTGGTTTACAATGTTGCCATGGCAACGTCTAATGTTATATCACGCCGCGGTGCACTAACTGGAGGCGCAAGGCGATGTAAAGTTGTATACAAAGGTGAATTCATTCCAACACGAAGCTGAAATAGCTAGGCACATACTGCATACACCCGCGTTCATTTATAACGTGCCACAGGCAAGCTTTTTCTATATAAAAATGGGTCTTTCGCACACATTCTCTGCACAGCAATACGGAGCGAGCAGACCTACATACTTTAGCCCAAAACGCAGATCTGCTCTGTTACTTTCGGAACGGCAGAATCGTCCATTTATATAAATGGGAACAGAAGATTCTAATAACAACCACAAGACAAGTTTTACCTACATGCCGAAATGGAGTATATTTTTTTTTACTTCAATCTTGTAAGGACTTTTGGGACACACTGTATGCTTAACTTGATTTAGTGATGACGTCATATCGGTATTTCGGGCTTCCAGGACCGTGGAAAAGGCCAAGAGGGCAGGGCAGGGCTCTCACTAGTCATGTCCCAGCGGCAAGATGCATTTCAGGGGCCCCCCCAAAATTGGGGAGGGTGACTGGGGATGTGGGGGGTCCCGGGTCACCCGGACCCTCTTGTTCTTCCAGGGCACCTCTAATGTAATTTTAAATAAGAAAACGGACTTACGAGCAGACCTGTCTTTTTTGAAGGCTTTTAATTGCTGAGAAGGCGCAGGGCTCTCAGGACGTCCCCACTGCTCTTCCGGGGCACCGCCAATGTTATTTTAAATGGGAAAACAGACAAACGAGCAGACCTGTCTTTTTTGTGGGCTTTTAATCGCTGCCAAGACGCAGGGCTCTGAAAACGTCCCCTCTGCTCTTCCGGGACACCGCCAATGTTATTTTAAATGGGAAAACAGACTAACGAGCAGACCTGTCTTTTTTGTGGGCTTTTAATCGCTGCCAAGGCGCAGGGCTCTCAAAAAGTCCCCTCTGCTCTTCCGGGGCACCGCCAATGTTATTTTAAATGGGAAAACAAACTAACAAGCAGACCTGTCTTTTCTGTGGGCTTTTAATCGCTGCCAAGGCGCAGGGCTCTCAAAACGTCCCCTCTGGTCTTCCGGGGCACGGCCAATGTTATTTTAAATGGGAAAATAGACTAACGAGCAGACCTGTCTTTTTTGTGGGATTTTAATCGCTGCCACGGCGCAGGGCTCTCAAAAATGTCCCCTCTGCTCTTCCGGGCCACCGCCAATGTTATTTTAAATGGGAAAACAGACTAACGAGCAGACCTGTCTTTTCTGTGGGCTTTTAATCGTGACAAGGCGCAGGGCTCCCAAAAATGTCCCCTCTGCTCTTCCGGGCCACCGCCAATGTTATTTTAAATGGGAAAACAGACTAACGAGCAGACCTGTCTTTTCTGTGGGCTTTTAATCCTGACAAGGCGCAGGGCTCTCAAAAATGTCCCCTCTGCTCTTCCGGGCCACCGCCAATGTTATTTTAACTGGGAAAACAGACTAACGAGCAGACCTGTCTTTTCTGTGGGCTTTTAATCGTGACAAGGCGCAGGGCTCTCAAAAATGTCCCCTCTGCTCTTCCGGGCCACCGCCAATGTTATTTTAAATGGGAAAACAGACTAATGAGCAGAACTGTCTTTTTTGTGGGCTTTTAATAGCTGCCAAGGCGCAGGGCTCTCAAAAATGTCCCCTCTGCTCTTCCGGGCCACCGCCAATGTAATTTTAAATGGAAAAACAGACTAACGAGCAGACCTGTCTTTTTTGTGGGCTTTCAATCGCTGCCAAGGCGCAGGGCTCTCAAAAATGTCCCCTCTGCTCTTCCGGGCCACCGCCAATGTTATTTTAAATGGGAAAACAGACTAATGAGCAGACCTGTCTTTTTTGTGGGCTTTTAATAGCTGTCAAGGCGCAGGGCTCTCAAAAATGTCCCCTCTGCTCTTCCGGGCCACCGCCAATGTAATTTTAAATGGAAAAACAGACTAATGAGCAGACCTGTCTTTTTTGTGGGCTTTTAATAGCTGCCAAGGCGCAGGGCTCTCAAAAATGTCCCCTCTGCTCTTCCGGGCCACCGCCAATGTAATTTTAAATGGAAAAACAGACTAACGAGCAGACCTGTCTTTTTTGTGGGCTTTCAATCGCTGCCAAGGCGCAGGGCTCTCAAAAATGTCCCCTCTGCTCTTCCGGGCCACCGCCAATGTTATTTTAAATGGGAAAACAGACTAACGAGCAGACCTGTCTTTTTTGTGGGCTTTTAATCGCTGCCAAGGCGCAGGGCTCTCAAAACGTCCCCTCTGCTCTTCCGGGCCACCGCCAATGTTATTTTAAATGGGAAAACAGACTAATGAGCAGACCTGTCTTTTTTGTGGGCTTTTAATAGCTGCCAAGGCGCAGGGCTCTCAAAAATGTCCCCTCTGGTCTTCCGGGCCACCGCCAATGTAATTTTAAATGGAAAAACAGACTAACGAGCAGACCTGTCTTTTTTGTGGGCTTTCAATCGCTGCCAAGGCGCAGGGCTCTCAAAAATGTCACCTCTGCTCTTCCGGGGCACCGCCAATGTTATTTTAAATGGTAAAACAGAGTAACAAGCAGACCTGTCTTTTCGGGGGGCTTTTAATCGTGACAAGGCGCAGGGCTCTCAAAAATGTCCCCTCTGCTCTTCCGGGCCACCGCCAATGTTATTTTAAATGGGAAAACAGACTAATGAGCAGACCTGTCTTTTTTGTGGGCTGTTAATAGGTGCCTAGGCGCAGGGCTCTCAAAAATGTCCCCTTTGCTCTTCCGGGGCACCGCCAATGTTATTTTAAATGGGAAAACAGACTTACGAGCAGACCTGTCTTTTTTGTGCGGTCTTTTAATCGCTGACAAGGCGCAGGGCCTTCAGAACGTCTCCTCTGCTCCTTCTCTTTTCAGGTAGCTTTGCTTGGTTCATGTTAAACCTTAATTCTTCCTTTCTCACGCTTACGCTACCTCCGTAAGCGCTATCTTACTCTTCTACTGTCATATTTAAACAGACATTTTCTCGATTTTTATTTTTTATCTATACTTGCGGCTATCACTTAATAGAAAGGGACGTGGTTTTACAGATTCACGCCAATAAAAATTCACTTTTGGAAAATTAAAAAAAAGGGTGTATTTTGAATTATGATAGCCCCCTCGACCCCTCGTATTTACTCAAAGGTCTGAAGTATTCAGTATACATAAAAATCAGAATAAGCGAAATAATTACTAAGAGAAGAGTTATTTATAATTTGAAGCCTGCAAATCTAACTTTGAAAGATGAAGTTTCTGCGTAAAGATTTGTCTTTCCCCCCCCCCCCCTCCGGCAATTAAATACGAGTAAAATTTTTTTAACGGTAGACTTTCTGGAAATAGACAGTTTAAACTTTAGACTCCTTAATAGAGTACGTATTTTACATGGGACACTTAAGCCTGGTTTCCAATGAGACGCAAAGCTACGCAACGACGCAACGCTGCGTATAGTTGAAATACACGCGAACAGAATATGGGATCGTTCCAAATGCTACGCAAAACCTTTGCATCGGAACGCAATACGCGGCCGAGTTGAACATTTCGCAACTCTTATTGCGTTGCTGCGCGGAGCAGCAGACCGATTTCGCTGTTCATGAGTGAACTGTTGATGAGTCCCGAATCAACGAATGCAACACTTCTTGAAGGAGCAGAAATATTGCTTTCGGCGGAATCCACCTTTGTGATTCGTGAATCTTGCTGGCGTTACAGAATAATAACTTTTGAGACAGCACGAAAATAAAAACATGCAAAGTAAAAGCGAGAAAACGCGCAGTTGTATGTCGAAAATAACCAAACCTCACTAGCGCACGCGAAAATTAAAATGTAAACAAACCGACTCCATTTTGACGACGCGCGCCCTTAGAAATCCTTGATGCTGATTGGTCGATGCTTGCGTTCATTGGGAACGACTTTTCGTCCTCCGTCGCAAAGCTACTAAACGCAAGGAACGTAACGCTATACAGTGCGCAAGGCCTTGCGTCTCACTGGAAACCAGGCTTTATAGCTTAGCGTTAGACGTTGTGTTCGTGAACTGTTTCTCCGTCAACCAATAGGTTCAGACTGTTCAGAGAAACCTAAACGATAAATATGTGGTCAAACTTCAATTTTAGGAACATGAAAACAAACTATGTAAAAAGAAAAAGTTAAATAAAACAAAACAAAAACAAAAAAATCGACACTTGGTCCAAAGATTTTCTTGAAATCTGTGCTCTAGCAAAGTGTTGCCGTTTTGCGGCGCTTCCTCAATTCTTTCCTGTTTAACTCAACAATATAAAATTTTCAAATTTTCTTCTAAACTTGCCAACACACTTGCACAAGCATCACGTGATTTTCGAAAATTGATTTTGACGGAGCAGAAGAAGTCGAATATAGCGGCGAAGAAACAAGAGCGAACTCATGAGTTAGAAAAGGGCAGATATTATAGGCGCGTCCTCCAATCTATCTTTCTCTCTCTGACAGGTCTGATTAAATGAATCGACAAAGAGAGCAAAGGAGAAGGAGAGAGAGAAAGAGAGAGAGAGAGAGAAAGAGAGAGAGAGAGAGAGAGAGAGAGAGAGAGAAAGAGAGTGAAAGAGTAATAGAGAGTGATAGAGTGGGACTGGGAGAGAGGAGAGAGAAAGAGATAGAGCGAGGGAGAGAGAAAGAGAGAGGGAGAGACAGAGAGAGTGATAGAGAGAGAGAGAGAGAGAGAGAGAGAGTGATAGAGAGGGGGACACGGGAGAGGGGGAGAGGGGGGAGAGGGGGACCCGGGAGAGAGAAAGAGAGGAGAGAGAGAGAGAGAGAGAGAGAGAGAGAGAGAGAGAGAGAGAGAGAGAGAGAGAGAGAGATAGAGAGGAAGGGAGAGGGGGAGAGAAGAGAGAGAGGAGAGAGAGAGAGAAGAGAGAGAGAGAGAGAGAGAAGAGAGAGAGAGAGAGAGAGAAAGTTCACTGGATAGAATGAATGTCGGTATGAAGAAAAAGAGAGGCAGATGCATATTGACCTTTAACCCTAGATATGATGGAGCGAAAAGGAAAACTAAAAATACTATGGACGCCTCCGAATCGAGCCGAGAGTGACAGAAGAAAAAACTCGACAGATAAAAGCTCGCAAATAATGACATGACGCTGCGCCGTTGTTGTACATATATACACAGACATATATACATAGTCGAGAGAGGAACGACGACATTGAACTTGGCCTTTGAAAGCTCCGCGCGGCTACTCCCCCTCCCCCTTCCCCCCACCCCCTCCCTCTCCCCTTCAGCCCTCACCACTCGCCCCTTTCGGTCTAATTCCTTGACCTACAATCCCGATTTGTTCACCCGCTCCTAAGGATCTGCAACTGAGGTGGTACACTTACAAGTTACAAGGGTTAATCCCCAGAAGGACAATTCCTCGGTAATAGAACTTGAATCTGACGCCGAAAAATGTCATAAAAATTGCATCATAAAACCACAGAATAATACAACCAGAACGGAAACTCTGTCGGATTTTGAAGCAAATTCATTTCGCGTCCGCCATGTTGGGATATAGGATGTTTACATCTGGATTCGCGAGCGAAAAATAAATATAGGACATGATCCGCGAAACATTCTGAAATGCCAATAGAATAAAAGGGAGGCCGGAAACTTAAGATTTCTTTCTAGAATTTACAGTCTCAATACAGTCAATAATGTCTTTGGTTTCAACACAAATCACACTCGTCCGCCATGTTGGGATATAGGACCACAGCGTTGCCTATTGATGCCGTTAAATTCCAAACTTGCTTCCATTGGCTCTTATGGGAGTTTCCGTTCTGATTGTATTATTCTGTGATAAAACGTCGAAAGGTACCAAACGATAATGAATATTTATTTTGGAGGCGTTTCATTCAGTAAGTTCTACATTCAACATATTCATTCATACAAGAAAAAAAGGTATGTCAGATTTGCAGCTGCTATGGGGCGAGTATGAGTTCTGAAGACATAGAATATGTCTTTCAAGCACATACGTATGTCGTTCAAAAACATAGAGTATGTATGCGCCTGAGAAATTTTAAAATTTGAAGCGTTGGTGGAAGCGAATTCGGGCTATTTTATATAGAAAAAAGGCAAAATTTGAGGCTTCTGGGGGGGGATCCGCCACTGCTCTATGTGCTTCATCGACATACCTTTAAAAGCTAGCTTTTAAACATTTTAATATGATGCAATTCCTGCGAAAAGTCCTGTTACTTACCTTACCCCAGGATTACACAATACCCACAGAACCATATACTAAACTTGTCAGAGAAAATTATATCGATATTTCGCCAATTAGCACCAAAATATTTTTTGGAGGAACAGCCTCAAATTTTGGGGGAAACAAGACCAAAGGTTGAGGAATATTTCACAACTGTTGAAAAAGCAATTGCTTACCTTTTTCAGTTTTTCAGTTTTTAAAATTCTCTTCTTGCTGAATTTTTTTATTTAAGTATCAGAACATCATTGACTTGTTAATTCTTTTTCATGCAGCTATTTTCAATGTTCATAGATGTCTTGATTTATAAAAAAAATCTTATTTATAGTCTTTAGTCATTGCATTTTTAGTCAAAAGCATTTAGTCTTCCAGAAATTTTCACGTTCTGACTCCTGTACGACAGAGTGGCGGAGACGAGTCGAAGATGGAGATTGATAATGAGAAAATAATTACTTTCGGAAATATTTGGCACCGGAACCGGATCGGGTGGAAGGGGGGGAGAGGGGGGAGCCCCCCCCCTTCCACCGTTCAGCGAACCTGGAGCGGGATTTGGGACTCCCTCCCCCCACCGGCGATCCGCATTTCTCTCTAATTGGACACGCTGAGGAAGGAAAGTGGCTCAGCAAAATTAACTCCAAAATGCATCGATTTGTATTCAACGGTAGCTCTTTCATACACACATTAGTGCGACACAAATGAGTCGGCGCATATAATTATGTTTGACGTCATGACATAATGCCGGTCGCGGTGCGGTGTGACAGGACATCGACATTTTCCGGTGAAATTCTCAACGAATAGTTTCCGTTGGCGGCTCGAGAATTATGGCAACATGCTTTACGCATTATAACACTTATGTATAACATAAAAATATATATTTTCTAGGTTGGGTAGTTTGCCTCATTGATCATTTCACACAGATTTTAATGAAGAAGATCCAATGTTGCAAAATTGAACGAGCCGCCTCTGATAATCTGTCAAAAATCAGGATTCCTGCGTTTAACATACACTATAACGAAATGCATATGGAGTCAAGTCGTTTTAGCAGTTTTAGCTCTGAACCCGCAGAGCACATTGGGGAAAAAAAAAAGTTTGTGCATGTAAAAACGCAGAAAAATCAAGAGATTATGCAGCTGGTCTATAAGTTTGTCAAAATCGCCCTATAGGTCTTGACCCCCAAAAACCCCGAAATAGTCCCAGAAATACCAGACAATTTTCTAAGAACACACTGTAGCGTCTAAACCGTTGGATTTTAGGTCAAACTATATGGACCATGGACGTTTATTGTAGACAAAAAATCATATAATAAGCTTGTATAAAAAAATGGCATGGAAGGTGAAGTTCAAAATTAATCCATACACTGGTTGTAGCTAGAATATTTTTAGAAGATTAATTAGTAAAATACATGTTCCGGTCACCTGGTGTAAGTACTCCGCATCTATCAGAGCTCTACTCCGATGCACCTGATGGTGTACTTAATTGCAACGGCGATGTATAAATGCTGTAGTATTTCCGTCTAGAAAGCACATTTGTAGCCTAAATATTCATTATTGCGGTAATAAATACTGTAGAAATAGGTATTAGGTAATCCATCAATTAATTTTAAAACTTACTTGCCATTCTTCACGGAAAAAAATAGTTTCGGTACAACCGCAAAGCAGCCTTTAAATTAGCAAAGTATATAAATGTAAAAGCAATAGTTCTCGCTCTACTTGAGCAAGGTGCGGCTGAACCGAAGCAATACTTCGGTAGAGCATAAGGAAGAAGACAGGTGGTTACTCGACCGAAGTAGTGCTTTGTTACAATTACGACTTTCTCCGGTAGAGCTAGAACTTTTGCTAGGCGAAGCTGTTTTAAAACGCTGCTTCGGTTGTACCTAAAATTTGTTTTTGTCAGTGTTCCGTTTCTGGCTCAGTATCACCATTCGCCAGCTCCTTGGTTTCAGGAACTCTAGAACTAGCTCCTTTTCGACACATCGAGACACGTCGAATGCCCTCAAGGACAAATGCTTATTGTGATTACAACTCAAAGATTATACAATTCCTTAGAAAGCAACTCGGTGGGGGGGCTCTTTTGAGATGACACATTAACACGCCCGGAGTAGAGTACAATCATTCTCCACCCAGGTATAAGCAGCCGCGCCGCCACCGTAAGCGTGGACCAAAAAGAAACAGCATGTTTACCCCCCCCCCCACAATGGCAGGCGCTGATGTAGAAATTAATCCTTGTCTTTCTTCAACCCCTAATACGAGCGCATAGGTTAGGAAAGAATAGAGGGACGGGCCAAAATGACGAACTTCACCACTATCTATTTCCTTTTCTTACGCATGCGTTCAAATAGGAGGAAAGAGAGAGACAGACTTATTCCCAGACCCTCGCCTCCTAGTTACTTGGTCCTTTCCGGTCTCTGTAGCAAATCAAATGCAAAGCGTGAATATCCCTCGGAACGTTCTCTAGGGGTAGGTTGGGGTAGGTTAAGACTAACTTCACACGGGTGAAGACTAATTATGTTCGACTGATCCAATTTTGTGGTTATCCGCGCCGCCGCCGTGCGCTAGATCATCCTTAATACTTTGATTAATTGACTCCGTTTTAATCGCAGAGGGTGACAAATTGAGGTTTCCGCTTCTCTCCCTCTCTCTCTCTCTCTCTCTCTCTCTCCCCTCTCCCTCTCTCTCTCTTTTTCAATCTCTTTCCATTCCCTCCACTCTTATAAGACGCGTTGGGTATCTTTTAAAAACCCCTATCCCTCCACGCTAAACAGTTTACAAGCCAGTCATGTTAATCAATTAGGTTAGGTAGTGCAGAGCCCTCCCCCCCCCCCTCGCGCACGTCCCTCCTTTTTTCACCCCCCGGAAACGATTCACTAGAGACACGCAGCGAAGGATTCGACCATCAATTCATATTTGAGGTTATACATTTGTTAACCAAAGCACCGACCACAGACCACAGACCAAATTACGTGCCAGATTGTGCAAAAATTAATCTTCAGGTACATTGATGGGTCAACGGCATTCTATTCCACCGTACACTCAACAAGATAATTCCTAAATTCTAGAAATATTACCAGAGCCTCAAAGATATGTGAACCGGGAGCCTAAACGTTTTGAAAATTAAGAAAATGTGCTGGTGTTCCTATGATAATATGGTCACACTACCAGAATCACCTCTAAATTTTCAAGCACTATGGTACAAACACTAAAATTCTGGTGAAACCCTTTACCTTAGTTCACAAATCGTTGTGCTTCAGTAGCATTTTTTTTTTTTTTTTTTTTTTTTTTTTTTTTTTTTTTTTTTTTTTTTCTAACTGTCCCACTCGCAATATTATTCAGTTTTAAGGTGGGTACGGAATGTTTGAGATCTTACGCTTTCCATCCCAAAAAAATTAAAAACATCAAAAAATTAGAAAAATGCAGTTTTAAAATGTTGTGGGTGGATTATGGTTGAACGACTCTGATTCAAATCGTAAACAGACCCTTTCATAGTGAATCGATAAATCGATGGAATCGATAAGCAACAAAATTCAATTGGATGAAATGCGTTTTCTTTCTAATAGGATTTTCGAAAATAATTTTGATGCAAAAGAAAAACTATTGTGACCTTTGCAAGAGATAATGTAAGGAATTATACAAAGTCGAAAATAATAATTTTGGGATCCAATTTTAGTGTGAAAAAACATCGTCAACAATGGAGCTCTTGCAAACTTTTGTTGTAGGTAATTGAAGAGTTGATTCTTGGATAAAGACCTGAAGAAATGACGATGAGTCGGCTAGAAAATCACGAAATTCACTCTCAGAATCGGGCTTAAGTGGCGGAGAGACGCAGGTATCATGGGAGATTTTGTATCTAAATTGATACATATCTCTGTGTTTCCGTAGAGAAAGTGACATATAGACAGGAATCTTCCATGGTACCTGCTTTGAACCGCCATGCCATGACAAACTTGCCGTTATAGCAGTTATGTGAATTTATTACTGAATTTTAGACTTTCTTAGAGTGATTTTCGTGATCTCCGCTGGTCTTTACATCAGAATGAACTATTTATTTGCTTGTAGCAAAAATTTGCAAGAGCCCCATTGATAAACGCTATAGGGAAGCGGAAACAAAGTCTGGTTAAATATAAATACCTGTCCATCATTAGAGGATTTTAAAAATGGAAATTTAGAAATGAAACTTTGACAAGAAATCTTGACTTTTCTGCGTTAATGAATTCTACACCCTTTGAAAACTTTTTAGCTCTGTGATTTGAGTGATATCAAAATAAATGAGAAGGGTGAACCCGAAGGGAATTCTGATTGGTCCTTTGGAACAGCCAGCTACCGCTCTTCAGTGAAACGTTTTATTTGATAATTTGTCCCTGCATGCACAACCTGGCAATACTGCCGACCACCTTGGCTGTGCTTTGGGGAAGACAGATGTCTCTGCTCGTTCTTTTCAGGGAACGTACGACTTTCAATTTGTTTTGTATAAGGAAGGTATATATTTCATGTTTTTTATTCCTTTTCGATGACACTGAATCATCATTTCCCTCTTTTATTAGATTCTCAGATTAGCGCTAAATTTATGAAAAGGACGGTCATGGACTCATTCTAATATCATTAACATTAAATAGTAAATTGCTCGATCATTTTTTTGGACCATTAATTCAAGATCTGAGTTTCATTGAGAGACAGTCGATATTCTCAGTCTTTTCCTTCCCCTTCGTTTTTTTTTTTTTTTCAGTAGCGCAAGGAGAAGGATTCTCTGTCTTTCTCTCTCTTTTCTTTCTTACAACAAGACGTGTCTTAGCCAAGGGTAAGGGGAAACCTCCCGTATCTTTCAATCCTTTCTCTACGCATTCAAAGAGAAAGTGAGAGAGATGGAAGAGATCCGAGTTGCGACACTGATTCGCTATCTCTCTGTTTCGCCGTTGAAACACGTATGTCAGACAAGGATACGAATACGACAGTGGCGTAACGTGCAATTTGGCAACGATGTATTTTTCCCCATTTAAAGCCATGTAATAGGTCGAGTGCAAAGGTGTTCACCGAACACCCAGTAGTTCGATATTTTTCATGAGTTTCAATGGACAAACTGCAACGATGCCAAATTCCACGCTACGCCACTGGGATACGAAAAGATGATACAAGTTAAAACCCCACCTTTCTATCCTTTTTCTACTCACACATTTCAAGGGAAAGCGAGAGTGATGGAAGAAATCCTGGTTAAGCCACTGCTTCTTTCAGATAAAAGACTTTCGTCACTGACTTATAATATCTACACAATGACTGATCAACATACTTATTTTTCCTCTTCATTTTTCGTTTTACCTTAAAAGTTAAAGCTCTGACGGAGGCAGTGCGAATTTTTCGACAAATCTGCATGAAACTTTTCATAAAGGTTGCTATCAAAAAAATAAAACTTTTCCGAACAGTTTATTTGAAGGAACTCTAACGAGCAGAGTGTAACTTTTGAATTTTTGTTTTTTGTTTTTTTTTGTAAAAAAAAAAACAAAAAAAACAAAAAAAAAAAACAAAAAATCGAATTCTTTAAATCTGAAAGTATTTACCACAAGGATGTCAGGGTCTTTTCTGTCTCTTGAACTTGAAATCTCACTAGTTTCAGGCAATTTTGACGCACGGAATAAAGTATAAAACACAGTGAAGCTAAATCAGACACAAAAACGTACTAACCCGTGCATGCCCAAGGGGGTGATAACGATCCACATGTTGTGTTATTTTTGGACCAAATTTCAGTCAATTTGGATCAATATTACTTAGATACATTTTGGGAGTTTTTAGCAAGTATTATTAAGTCGGACCAACAGTGTTTGGTGTTTTCATGTTTTCATGTCTTTAGTTCTCAGATTGCGTGATTTTTTTTTTTTAGTAAAACCCCTTAAAATTTCAAATACTTCTCGGCATAAATGCGGGTTTTATTTAATTCAGATCAATTACAACACTCAAAAAAAAAAACAAACAAACAAACAAACAAACAAACAAACAAACAAACAAACAAAACAAAAAACTGACCGAGCACGATTAGAACACATGTGTAAAGAAACACTTGTACAACGCACTTAAAATACAAAATTGAAGTTATTAAACCAAAAACCACAAAAAACCATCACATCCCTATTGGGTGGTTTTTTTTGGGCATCCGTGCTATGATTGGGGATGTTTCGGCCTTTAGATATCGTTCTCTACGGAAACACAGAGATATGTCTCAAATTAGATAGGAATCTCCCATGATACTTGCATTGAACCGCCATTATACTCGAATCTGAGAGTGAATTTCGTGATTTTTTAGTGTGCTCAACTCATCATCATTTTTACATGTTCTTATGCGAGAATCAACTCTTCAATTCCCTGTAGCAAAATTTTGCAAGCGCCCCATTGATTTATTGATCTTTGTTCACGATAACTTCAAATGGAAGTTCAAAATTCGGCGTTGCCAGACTTAACGCAGCGCTATGAACGAGGACAATAGAAAACCGCAAATCGGATGTGACTCGTTCTTATCGATGAGGATGGCGCAGAGGCTTAATCCCCATGTTCCAGAAAAGTGTTTGTGGAAGGAAAAAATACGGAAGAAAAAGGTATGAAAGAGGATCAGGGCCGCGCACAAGAAGCAACCGTTCAAACTAGACCATGTGAGAATCAAAATTTGTGATACGTCATACGCAACTTTGGGTCACTTGGGGCCTTAACCTTTCATTTTCAGGAATACGGGAAAATAAAACTAGGGTCGAAATCTCTTAATACTTTTTCTTTTTTCTTTTTACGGGAAATGTTGTCAATGCCTACTATAGATATACACTGAGAAACAAGTCCAATTATTTCAATTTCTGATTGGATATTCCCGCGCTTTATTTCCCATAGAAATAATCGGAATTCCATAGAGGCAACCGGAATTCGTGTAGATTCAAGCGCGCCGATATAGCAACGATAGGTTTCATGATTGAAATAATACGAAACACATCTTTGATTCTATTCTTATAGTTTTAAATGCCACTTTTTCTCAGTGTACAGGTTTTTATGGGATAGTTCATTTTTTCGGTCAAGACCTCACTTAGGTCCGATTTGTCCGTTTGAATCTATAAAATGGAGCTCTTGCAAACTTTTGCTATCAGTAAATAAATAGTCCAATCTGATGTAAAGGCAAGCGGATATCACAAAAATCACACTAAGAAAGTCTAAAATTCAGTAATAAACTCACATAACTGCAATAACGACAAGATCGTAATGGGGGTTCAACGCAGGTATCATGGGAGATATCCCTGTCTACTATGTCACTTTTTCTACGGAAACACAGAGATATGTCTCAATTTAGATAGGAATCTACCATCGCCACTAAGCCCTATTCAGCGAGTGAGTGTCGTGATTTTTTTGTGTACTCATCGTAGTTTTTACAGGTTTTTATGCCATAATCAACTCTTCAATCCCCCATATAGCAATAGTTTGCAAGAGCCCCATAGAAGGAGCTATCAAGTGTTCAGCGAAGCAAACTCAACCTTTCGAATGGGTTTTCATTCAATGAAAAAAATTCGACGTCACATGATTGCACATTACGCCACTGTTGATGAATCAAAATAGATGGTTTTATAGTGATGACGCCGTCCGGTGAAAAAGTTCGTTGAGCTTTCCAACCTATCAGTAGCTCACGCTCACGTGACCCCCGAGTATAGTGCTATTTTACTCTCATCGCTAAAATCACGTATACAGAGACATTTTTCGTGAAATGTTTTGGCAAAAATGAATTCCACGAGAGGCCCTAGCATTATACGAATTTTGACGCTAGATGGCTGCGTAATAATATGCATGCAAGACTACACATCATGAGGGTCACGGGAGAAAGAGGGAGATAGTTTGAAACACTGCGCGAGTTTTGTCATCAGCTGATTGCGACCGCGATGAGGGCATTTGTTGTGATCGTTGGCTCACCGTTGACTTCCTCGCCGAAACCTTCTATAGAGGTAGTTTCAGAATTGTGGGCGCACCTAGACCGATAATAATTGGAACTCGTCAACATTATTTCTCATATTACTAAAAAACAATTATAATGAAAATGAATATGAGCATTGGATTTGCATTGAGGAACGCTATAAAATCAAATGTTCAAAGTCAAAGGCAAGTTTTGTTTTGCTTTGAAGGAATGAAAATTGAAAATTCGCTAAAGATGGTCTAGGTGCGCCTACGCTTCTGAAACGAGCTCTACTACGCTAAATAGATGGGAGGTATTTCCGTTCGCCATCGTAGTAAGGTAGGTGACCCAAAGGTGGCCCAGCTCTTAAGGTGGCTCAGCTCTTAAGGTGGCCCACCCCAGCTTATTTCAGTTAATTACACGAATTGACGATTGCTGGCGTTAGTGTTGAGTAGCAGGATGCTATCGCTTCCCTCACTCCAAAAATCAAGGGCATCGGACGATTCAGTCGGCGTAAAACAGTGCAACGTCAATTTTCGCAGGTCCTCAGCTAATTTTCACGGAAGTAAACGCAATCGTAAAAGCTAATCCCTTAAATTGATTCCACCTTTGACTTTCAATTCATCATAATCATATAAAATTCTGGTGTAACTAGGGTCCAGATTCCGTTTTTGAACGATAAAATAGCATTTGCATACTTATTAATGAAATTAAAAAGGGAATTTCCAGCTTTAGGTACATCAAAAATATTAGGGGTGGCCACCTTATAGGTGCATGTTTTGCGCGATGTCAAAACTCTACTTTTTTCAAACGCAAAAAAAACCTTGAAAACAAGCAAATTTAAAAAAAAAGAAGAAATTAACATACGATAGCCAACTGTCTGAATAGAAAATTGGCATATTTAATTTTTTTTTATCTCTCATGACTTTTACGTGCATATTGGCCCCCAAGCATAGGTATGGCCAGCTTTGGGTCACCTACCTTAGACCAAGTTAAGATGGGGCCCATGGGCACCCGCAGGGGGGGGGGGGGCGGCAAGAAGGGGCACTTGCTCCCCCCCCCCCCCCCGGAATTCAAAACAGTCAAAATTTCACAAAAAAAATGGAAGTGCCAAAAGAAAATGAAATGTGAATCTAAGGAGTTGTATAGTTGGCGAACTTTATTATTAGTTGATGTTGTAATTTTAACTCACTTTTGCAAGGAATAGTAGAATTATACATTTACATACCACTCTTATCATCTGTTGTCCATTTTTCATAATATCAAACACGTCAAAATTATTACAATTATTACTTGGATACACCTAAAATGGCTTAATAATTGTACACTATTTGTAAACAAACAAACAAAAATTCTCTCTTTCCTCGGGGGCGCCCGCAGAAAATGGGAACCCGCAGAAAATTTTCCAAGGGGGGGGGGGGCAAAATCCCCCCCCCCTTTGGAAAATTTTCTGCGGGCGCCCATGATGGGGCCAATAACCAGTGGTTTGACCATTAAGCTTATTTTACTCGGCGAGGAGCGAGTTTTGGACTTTCTTATTGGTCTCAACCTACAACAAAACCTTGCAAGAGCTTCATAGCATATTTTCCCTGATACCGCACACCCTGCATGCACCCTTCAACTATCTCTGTTCTATTTTAACAGGTGTATTCAAATTTGAGAGAGGGAGAGAGTGAGAGAGAGTGATAGAGAGGGAGAGAGTGAGAGAGAGAGAGAGAGAGAAAGAGAGAGAGGGGGAGAGAGTGAGAGAGAGAGAGAGAGAGAGAGAGAAAGAGAGAGAGAGAGAGAGAGAGCTGAATTTCTGGTGATCCGCATGTGCCTTTGGCTGGATAGAGCCTTCAAAACAGAGAAGAGGATTGAAGAACCCCTCTATTAAAGGCATAGCAGCTCGTTTTCTGCGAACGCATAACGTATGGGAAAGAGAGCTGCGGAAAAAACGAGAAAGCGAGAAAAAACTAGACCGACGGAAGGGGGGGGGTTGTGTGGGGGGTTCACGTGGGGGGCCCGGGCGGGAGAGAAAACAACTATTTTTAAACAGTTTAGATACCAGTGCTAACGTAACCGTTATAGATACGAATAAGACCCCCTCCCCCCCCCCGCTGTTTACCCCTTTATTTGCATGCAGCTATACTATCTAAGCTTCGAGCGTGCATAGTCCCAGTATAATAGTATACGTCGCAATCCTCTTCGCGATTCCCTCCCCCGTTTGTTTTGACCCCTCTCGAATCCCTCTGCCCCCCCCTCCGCCGCTAACTTCTTGTTTTGAGTGCAACAGAGCTGCAACCCTTAACAGTCGTGATTTAGACCTATCATGTTCAACCCCCCCCCCCCCCCCCCCCACCAAAGAGTGGCATACGATCGGGCCGAATCTCTGAGTAAAGATCAGTTCCCGCGATCCGGATTCTATCCCCATTTTTCTCCGCCGCTGCACCGTAGGGTAATCCGCGATGGAGTTGGTGGGCTGGCCGCACCGTGTATTGAATCACAGAATTTTCCGGACGTGAAAAGTTCTGGTTTTTGCTTCAAAAACGTTTCAAGTATAGATATTTCTTTGCAGAAACCACACAACCTACTTACATCATGTCAGTTTTAGACTTTTAAGTGGTCTCATGGTTATTTTCGCAATCGGAATTGATAATCCATTTGCTTGCAGCAAAACCTTGCAAGAACTTCATTATGTTTGAATGACGATACTTTTTACTGCAAAAAATTGTGATGTAATCAAATTTTTATCAAAAGTGGTAAAATTAATAAATAGTTATTCTCATTAACTTGTTTTAGTAAATACCCTTATTGTCATTCATTCAGGGGTGGCTCGTACAATTTGGCAACCATGCTTTTTGCCACATGAATCAATGCAAAAGTATCAATTTCTCAGGTATTCAGTGAATTGAGTGAATCCCCTCTGAAATCGATTCTTTAAATGGAGATAATTCGTTCTTGCAAAATAGCACGAAACGCCACTCGGCAAATAATGAATCGCCCGGTTTGGTCCTAAAAACGTCCTAAAAACCGCCTAATATTATCCGAGTGTCGTTCCGGTTTCGAACGTCCAAATGTCGGCCTGCAGTGCAGTTTGATGTCCGGAAGGTGGATGTCCGTTTCTCGTGTATTTTTCGAAAACAATGCAGACCTTAGCCCATTTGCATGCCTTGGACTTTGGGTTTTTCCCAGGACGTTTTTCGGCTCCGGGAAATAATCTTCATTATATTTGGGACGTTTTCGGACAGTTTCATTTTTTGCCGGGCACTGCATTCGTTGTTCTATCAAACTCGAAAGATTTGACAGTCAATAATGCACGCGGAGCGCAGAAGGTCGCTTTTGGATTGCAGGAGAATTTGCCTCTTACTTCGAATTCTTGACTATCAAAACTTTTGCGTTTGATAGTGATTGACTGGATTTTCATTCTCGAAATTATGTCCGGAGAATTCCGTATTTTCCACCGACTGTGCGTTCGGAAGTGCAAGCAGAGGAAAAGAAAGGGATGCGAGAGGAAGGAAGAGACGGGACGGACAGGGGCTTTTGTCCCCTCGATTTGTTCCGTAATCAATATCACAGTGGGCGAAATAGTTTTTTTTTTTTTTTTCCTTTATATTTTCTTCTTAAAAAAAAAAAAAAAAAAAAAAAAAAAAAAAAAAAAAAAAAAAAAAAAAAAAAAAAAAAAAAAATCAATTATTCAAGTCAGGATTCGCGGGGTTTTCCGTGTCTTTTTAATTTGGAATATCCGACTTCCTCCATTGAGAGAGCACGATTAAAAGAAAAAGGGAAAAAATCCGACGTAGCCTATAAATTCAATAGATTAATGGTCGTATTCACCAGTCATTCCTTAAACCATTCTCCGAGTTTTAGTTACTCTGCAGAAAGTTGCATGGAAATTCAGGAGAGTTTTCAAAAAGAGTTAAAAAACGGCGGATTTGGGAAGGAAAAAGAGGGGAGGCTAATAGAAGGATAGTTAATACGCTGCGCATGATACACATTTTATATTTTAAATGGTATCAGAAGCGTATAAGAACCGTTTAACCCTTTCAGACCTGAAAATCTTTTTTTTTTTCAGGAACGGATTTTTGATCAACATTGTTGATCTCAGCGCTGTTTCCTCATCCAAATTAATGCGCATATTGTATTTTTATGTTTTCCATAAGATTCAATGTTATTCAAAAGTCCAGTGGAATGGAATCCAGGTCTGAAAGGGTTAAGGTCATCAAGTGGTAGATCCAGAAAATTTGTCTCGAGGGGTGAATTTATAGGTGATTTAATGTGTCGAAACAAAGATTATTGATAAGAGTATTTCTATGAGTTATTATGATACTTCTCGACAGATATTTTCTAATCTTCGCTCCAACCAGTAAAATCATCAATGGCAGCAATACAATACTATAAGCCATTGTTACACATCTCAGCTGATACAAAATGTGTAATCTTTGCTTTAACCCGGATTGCTGGATCCGTCAATATCTATGGCTATAGCTCGTTGATCATACGCTGAACTGCATTGTGTAATCTTTTGATCAACCAGTAAAATCCAGTAGCGTAGCGTGCAATTTGGCAACGTTGCAGTTCTTCCATTTAAACTCATGAAAAATATCGAAGTATTGGGTGTTCGGTGAACACCTTCGCATTCGACCTTTTAAATGGGTTTAAATGGACACAATACAACGTTGCCAAATTGCACGCTACGCCACTGGTAAAATCATCGCATCAATGAAATGGAAAATTCTTCTTAGCATTAAGTATTCACAAAACGGCAGCTCTGCGATTTGGCAACAAGGTTCTACCTCCATTTGATTCTATGTAAAACAATCGATGCGATAGTGAAGCGCTGCTTTATCAACAATCGATTGTTGCACATAGATTCAAATGGACGGCAAACAATGTTGCCAAATGGCACGAGTCGCCACTGCGTTCTGGTCCAGAGATTACTAAGCCTAAGAGATATGGCATAACGATTCAAAAGTGTTATTCGACTCCTACGAAGTATGCAATGTGGCGTACGCTGGTGACCGTAAACATTGTTACTACTGTTGTTGTTTGAATGAGATTTGACAGCAACGCCACTAACTAAATTAATAAGATTAATAAAGTGTTTGGGAAGTTTAATGAGCTCTGAGTATATTTTGTACGTGAATTTGAAAATCTAAGTCACTTTAATCATTTCATCGGCCATTAAATGACAAACATTTAGATGCTGCAGAGAATCTAACCTCATTTCCAACAACATGAATAACAACAATGTTTACGGTCACCAGCGTACTGCACGTTGTATCACGGCCATTCTACAGGCGTTTTTTACGGAGCCCGGCCAACGGTTTTTTAACACGGCGGAGATAGGAAGTGCCATATCTCTTGGGCTTAGTAATCTCTGTTCTGGTCCCGTCCGGCGCGGCGCCGGGCTTGAGAGAAACAAGAGCACTTGAGTATAGAGCAATAAAGGGAAGGAAGAAAAAAAGGACCTAAAATGAAATGACCTCTAATTAAGACCTGAGGGAGAAGTGAGGGTAGCCAGAATTAGAAGCAATGAGTAAGTGAAACAGTTGTCTCAAGCTGTGGCAGCTTCGACTCGACTCGAACAACTCACTTGAACATTTTAATTCAGGGCGAGATGCGAGATGTAGGTCCTCCATAGACCGGAGAGGCGGGCGATTGGGGGCTGTCGGCGGCTGTCTGAATTGCTCAGCTGATAGAGAAAAATGAACCGAGAACCAAGGAAAGTAAAGCTGTGACGATTAGTGATGGTTGATGGCGTGATGTTTTGGTGCCGGTGGTGCTCGGTGTGATTTCATATTGACCTCTGCATGGCGCTGCATTGAGTTGTTACAAATTGCAGGGCTAAGTGCAAGAACGGGAGTTCCTTTTTATTCGAAGGGTGCGCTCTCATAGGCGGATATAGAACTTTGTATTTCTCTCTCTCTCTCTCTCTCTCTCTCTCTCTCTCTCTCTCTCTCTCTCTCTCTCTCTCTCTCTCTCTCTCTCTCTCTCTCTCTCCCCGTTTGAACACATGTGATAGAAAAGGATAGTAGAGGGGGCCATCACGTGACTTTAGCCACTATCTTCGTCCTTTTCTAACACACACGTTCAAATGGAAGGAGAGAGAGAAAGACAATCTCTTGGATCCGCCCGTAAGCGCTTTTCCGTGCAGCGCAGAGCAGCGTTGCGCAGCGTATAAGGCTTTATCATAAGGCTTTCTCAAACTATCTCCAGTTTTATAGTTTGAAAAGAAAAAATAGAAGAGAAAAAAGAAGAAAAATTAAGCTGTAGGGAATACCCTACGAACACTATAACTCATTTAATCTGGGGGACACCCCCAGACCCCCCTTTAATATTCTGGGGGAAACTTCCTACCCCCCTTTGATATTTTTAACCAGGTCTAAAGATTTATTTTTGAAATATTTAAATTTGTCTTTTTTTTACCAATTTTTCCATTGATTTTAATGGAAACTATTTTTCATCTACAAGGTGTTTCAGGTTTAACGTCGGAATCTTCTGGAGCCGATTGTTCGAGTCAAAACTAGACTATTCTTTCCTATAAACATGGGCCTTAAAATGCTTCCCTTCGGAGCTAAGATTTTTCGAAGTTTGGAAAAAAATTTGGTTTTTTCGAAACTGTGGCTAATTTTACCCATGGAATGTCACTAAAATTTAGTTCTAAGCGTACTTTTAGGTGTAAAGGTGTTTTTAGGTGGACCTTTTGTGACTCCCGCAATGGTCAAAGCGCTGACTTCAACGTCAATTATTTCACTTAAAACGCGTCGCACTGAAAAAATGAAAGGGATTGTAAAATCTTCATTAGGGTTTTTGCAATCTGATTCTTTCATAGACTTTTGAAAATTCTCAGCGGCAACATAAAATGTTTGCGTTTAAATGCTCAAGAATGTCAGAAAAGTAGACTTGGACTCATTTAATAATTATTGCACGAGTTTCAATGAATTTTACAACTAAAAATACGCTGAGAAGCAAATTTTATTAACCTTCCATGGATAAATTTAGCCACAGTTTCAAAAAAACCAAATTTTTTTCCAAACTTTGAAAAATCGTAGCTCCGATTGGAAGCATTTTAAAGGCCTAAGTTTATGGGAAAAAATAGTATTATTTTGACTTGAATAATCGGCTCCAGAAGTTTCCGCCGTTAAGTCTGAAACACCCTGTATAACTAACCTAAAAATTAAAATTTCAAAAAAAACAAAAAAAGTCCCTCTGGGGAATGTTAAAAGTAACATCTCTGCAAAATGTGGACTGCCCGATACCATATACATACCCTCCTGTACGAGATGTCTTGGCCGGTGCTTTATCACGTGATCGACCTACTCTTTTGCTGCAAAATCATTGCAAAATTCCTGTCAGCGCGGAGCAAAATTTGCATTTCAGTAGAAAGTCCTCTCGTGCAAGAAACGAAGCCTTTTCCGATAAGTTTATAGGTTACAGTTGCTGCTTTTTAAGTGCCCATATTTCTCATTTCCTTGCGTCTAACGTCGCATCGCAGGCGTCTGTGATGGTGTAAAGCAAAGAGAAAAGATGATTTGCATTGAAAATTTTCCTCGGAGGTAAAGCCATTCTACAGACGAAAAAGACGATATCCTATAATTTGATGCAAAAGTTATGGGGTGAGCGAAACGGTGACGGGGTGGCCGAGGCCCGAGGCGAAACCGTTTTCGGTAAGCCTCCTCAATGGAGATGGAAAATACATCATACGTTCCACTTCAAAATACTCTCTGCCTACTTTAACCTCCGCCCGCAGCAAGCGTTGCCAACTTTGGGGAGCTATCATATTAGATTTTACTTATATTTTATTGTTTGGATACTGCATACTAATTCACTTAATTATCCATTACTTTATCACTTTCTCACTCTGACGAAGTTAGAAAATTGAGAAAGTATTCCGATGGCGCTGAGATTTTCAAGGTATTTTGTTTCGATACTTGGCCCACTATCACTAAGTAAATCATGATAATGGGGCTCTTGCAAACGTTTGTTGTAGGGAACTGAAGAGTTGATTCTTGCATAAAAAGCAGTAAAAATGACGATGAGTACACTAAAAAATCACGAAATTCACTCTCAAAATCGGGCTTAATGGTGGAGAGACGCAGGTATCATGGGAGATTCCTATCTAAATTGAGACATATCTCTGTGTTTTTTTTTTTTTTTTATAGAAAAAGACATAAGTAATAGAGAGGCATCTCCCATGATACCTGCGTCTCTCCGCCATTACGATCTTGCCGTTATTGCAGTTATGTGAGTTTATTACCGAATTTTAGACTTTCTTAGAGTTATTTTCGTGATTTTTGCTAGTCGTTCCATCAGATTGGACTATTTATTTGCTTATAGCAAAAATTTGCATGAGCCCCATGCCCCATTACAAAATAATAGGCTCTTATCATGCCTAATACTTTCCTAAAGAACGTCTATCCATGACATTTTAATATTTCTTAATTGAAAGTGGTTTGGAGCTGTAAATGTATAAAATTTCTGTGGCGTCCGTGAGTCCGTCTTTATCCCAGCATAAATTTTGCACAATAGGTTCTAATTTATTAACATTTTGCAGGAAGGTAGCTTTTAACATTCCTCAGTGGAACTTTTTTTTGTTTTTTTGAACTTTTAATTTTTAGGTGAAAAATGGTTTCCATTAAAATCAATGGGAAAATGGGTCAAAAAAAGGGACAAATTTAGATATTTCAAAAATGGATCTTTGGATCTGGATAAAAATATCAAAGGGGGTCTAAGGGTCTCCCCCAGAATATCAAAGGGTGGTCTGACTGTCTCCCCCAGAATATTAGGGGGGGGTATAGGGGTCCCCCCAGATTGAATTTGATGTGAGAAAGAGTTCGTATAAGGTATTCCCGACAGTTTATTTACTACTTTTTTTTTGCTACTTTTCTTTCTTTTTTTAAGTTTGGATACTATTTTCCGAAAGTTTGCATCTTTGCTCAACGAGTTACAACCGAAATCCCTCGAGGGGTCTTCTAGGACGTTCTTTAGAAGACATTGTGGAGGCAGTCATAATAAAAATCTTTAATAGACATTTTACACAGGCTCAGTTTGCTTCTATCTTTTTTGTAAACCTAAAATTAAAAGTTGTTTTACAGATCCATTTGAAATTGGTTTGTCATGAGAAAGGAAGTGTTTTGGAGTTGCCGTCCGAACACAAAAATGTTCTCACCTAGATACTTGTACATAGATAGCCATTCTAAAATATACGTTCATTCTCATTCAAAACCAGTTTCATATTAATTAACAACAACTTTTGATTTAAGGCTAAACAAATAAGAGGGAAACAAACCGTCCATCTGCTTTCCTCCTTTTGGGATAGGACTGATAATATGGCGTCGGTCCTCTAGACGTATACCGAACAGAGCTCGTTGAGATTGCCCCCCCCCCCCCCGGTGGACCTAGGCCCCACCAACAGGGTTCCTAGGCATATCCTGCGAAACTCCTAATTATTAATTTGAGAACTACGGACGGGTATTCTAAAGGGCGGGGGGGGGGGGCGGCACAATTCAAGATAATACAAATTCATTAGAAACAAAACAAATTTTTGAAATGTTTAAAAAAATAAAAACGAATTGAATCCACAATGGTGTCAAAATGATTTGAGAATTGTAGAGCCGACTGAAACTTACTTGAAACAAAAAAAAAAATGAAAAACAAAAAAAATATTACTCAGTTAAAAATATAGATAACTTTGAGGAAATATGGAATAAAAGTTGAGGGAGTATTCGACAACTTTGGAATCTTTCTCAACTTTCAGTCTAAATTTTCCCAAAATTGAAAGTATTTCCCCCTCTATATTGCCCGTGCAACAAGATGCAAACTTTGGGGAAATAGTAACGACACTTTCCTTTTAATTTTATAAACAAGAAACCAATTTATCATTTTTCTTTACAACGTGGCAATACTGCCTATACACGCGACTTAGCCTTTGTATGTACGATACTCTAAATCATTTGATGGTATACCTAAAGGTATTATAGGTTTAATTTAGGTGCTCGTTTTCAAAATGACTCCAGCGATTATTTTGGTACGGTAGCATTTAAATTTCTTCTAGACATCTGAAAAACTGTTGCGCATTACATTATTAAATTGAACCAAACTTTTGTGGCCCAGATCAAAGCTTCCTATAATATAACAAACGGGTTTAATCACATCAACACTTTCCACCTACTAGAAAGAGCGTATCTCAAGGGCTATTTCAGGGACTTTTTAGATTTGAAGTTGGACCAGTGGCGTCGCGTGCCATCTGGTAACAATGCAACTGCTCCATTTAAACTCATTAAATATATCGAATTTTCCTTGTGCACTGTGCACCCCCTGAATTCAATATTTTACATGAGTTTAAATGGTAGGAATACATTGTTGCCAAATTGCACGCGACGCCACTGGGTTGGACCGACTCCCCCGACTTTTGTTTCCCGATTACCCCTTTAGGTACCGTGTAAAATAGAGACATTGAATTACATCAATCGTCATTCATAACATTTAAACTCGAAATGAATAAATGTGTATATACTGGAGACAAAGGCGTATGGGACATTGCTGCATTACTTAACCATTTCGCTCTGCGGATAGTTCCCTGTTCCATAAACAGGCCGTTATGATAAAGGTCGTTTCATAAAAATATACACGGAAAAAAAAGATCAGTGAAAATAACCATACGGATACCTGATTTTGGCACCTGCTAGATGTTATGGTAAACTTGACCAGAGGTATGGTACATTTACCGATACTTTGAGTAAATTCGACATGCAATCAGGTAACATCACCTAGTGCCTAGTCAAAACATAGTATACTTCTGGCCAAGTTTACCATAACATCTAGCAGGTGCCAAAATCAGGTATCCGTATGGTTATTTTCACTGATCTTTTTTTTCCGTGAAGGTGCACCTAGACCAATAATCTTTGGAATGGGTCTGTTGCATGATACTTTTGCTACACCAAAAAAGAACCTCGATTCTTATGTAAAATTCGGCGAAAATAGCGATGCGCACATTTAAAACGTTCAAAATCCACTCATTGATTCAGGAAATCACTTCAATTTCAAACAGCCCGCG
This sequence comes from Trialeurodes vaporariorum, assembly GCA_011764245.1. Lineage (NCBI taxonomy): Eukaryota > Metazoa > Arthropoda > Insecta > Hemiptera > Aleyrodidae > Trialeurodes > Trialeurodes vaporariorum. The sequence continues at coordinate 1,957,721 of VMOF01000024.1, read as the reverse complement.
CTACACTAGACACTATTTGCACCGGTATACTACTACAGAGACGGAACCACCGTGCATAAGTAAACTACATCGTAACCACAAAATGATGGAATTCCGTTCTAAATACATGATCTATTTGGCTGCATTTGCTGTCTGGTCTTTTCGGTTTATCAAAGATTACAAAATAATACAAGAAATGTACACATCTAAACGAAATATTCCAATGTTTGTAAGTTCTGTTCTGTTCATGTTTACGTAAACGAGATGGTTTCATCTATGTAGTTATGAGTCCGTAATATAGTGTCTAGTGTAGCGCGGGTTGTTTGAAATGGAAAGTATTTTCTGATTTAATTGGTGGCTTTTTAAAGTTTTTAATGCGCGCATCGTTATTTTCGCCGAATTTTACGTTAGAAACAATGTGTCATATTGATGTAGCAAAAGTACGCAACAGACCCATTTATTACCGTTATTTCTCACATTACTCGTTAAAAAGGAATGAAAACTCGTTGTGAGCAATGAGAATAGACTTTCTATACTGAGGAACATTTTAAAATCAAAACTTAAAAGTAGTAGGCCAGGTTTGTTTTGATTTGTATGAATGACATTTGAAAATTTGCCAAAGACTATCGGTCTAGGTTCGCCTACACACTTCTGTAGAACGAATTCTGACATAAATTTTTATGGAAATTCAAAAAAATTTACATGCACAAGAAATTTTATGAGAAAAAGTTATTCGATTCACCCATAAATATCTATAAGATTTGTGATAAAACTTTTTCATAATTCAGCACTGAAAGGGTTGATCTGAGTCGTACTTTTTTGACCCAAATCACAATTTGGTATAATGAATAACACGTGCAATTAAACACGCATCATAGTTACTTCGACAGATAGATCACCGCTCGTTTGCTCAAATTAAGAGGGTAGTTAAATATTCCTACTCAGCTGGGCTCATTTTGCATATGCCTTAAATTGAAGGCGCTCTTAGAAAACATCAATAGATTCAAGTCACTTTTACGATCAACAACGAGGTGAAATTACGTCGATTAGTAACCAGAACGAACAAACTGAGGCGAGGTAATGAAAGGGTTAAAACAAACACGACACACATCGAAACTCAGACGAAAGCCAAAGCTCAACACTAAATAGTGCAATACCGTCTAAAAATTGTAATTCATCAGTCTCTGTGTAAAATACAAAACGTTAGTCGATTTATTTACATTAAATTAATTGTTAAATTTTTGGTGTCAAACATAAGGTATAGGTTGTCTCAAAAACCCAATGGGATTATTATTATTTTTTTTTTTTTTTTTTTTTTTTTTAGGGATTGTTTTTTCTTCTTTTTCCTTTCTTGCAAGTTATCTTGAACGCGCTATACTTCGCATCAGCAGCAACAGAACAGCCTCCGGTTTGAGCCAAGGTGCGTTTTTTTTCACATGAATCCGCTCACTTTGTCTCCCTCCCTCCCTCCCTCCCTCTCTCTCTCTCTCTCTCTCTCTCTCTCTCTCTCTCTCTCTCTCTCTCTCTCTCTCTCTCTCTCTCTCTCTCTCTCTCTCTCTCTCTCTCTCTCTCTCTCTCTCTCTCTCTCTCTCTCTCTCTCTCTCTCTCTCCCTCCATCCTTATATTTTTCACTCCCTCTTTAATCCTCATTCTTCTTTCTTCGTCTCCCTCCCGCACTCATCCTTACGGTCCTCTCCTTATTCTCCTTCAAGTTAATAGAACTCAAAATCGATTCAAATTATCTCATCATCGGGAATCCACCTTCCACCATTCAACGGCTGTCCAGCTGACTTTGATGTTTTCATAACGGCTAATGGACATCTCACGGATTTGACCGCAGCGCAGCACGAGTGCCCGCACCATTGTCGAGCGCCAGATGTGGAGCGCAAGACAGAGGCGGATCCGAGAAAACCTCTCTCTCTCTCTCTCTCTCTCTCTCTCTCTCTCTCTCTCTCTCTCTCTCTCTCTCTCTCTCTCTCTCTCTCTCTCTCTCTCTCTCTCTCTCTCTCTCTCTTCTCTTTCTTTCTTTCTCTCTCTCTCTCTCTCTCTCTCTCTCTCTCTCTCTCTCTCTCTCTCTCTCTCTCCGCCCTTTCGAGCACGTAAGTATGAGGTAGAACGGTGGTAGGTCCGAAAAACACGCTCTATCCTTTTCTAACAGGTACTCCGATAGTCAAAGAGAGAGAGAGAGAGAGAGAGAGAGAGAGAGAGAGAGAGAGAGAGAGAGAGAGAGAGAGAGAGAGAGAGAGAGAGAGAGAGGAAGTCAACTTACTCGATCCGCCTTATGAGCGCTGATTCCTCTCCGAGTGAAATGAGCATAAGATGCCAGCAACCTTGTCGTGTTTCCTCGTACGAAAAGTAAGGTAGAGTAAGGTACACTATGCAATCTGACAGCTCTGGAATTGATAGTTCGTTGAGTGGCGCTGCCCAGTCTGTGGGTCTTCGCGGGATTTGAAATCAGAAATCGGAATAAAATTCTCCGCGTCTCAACTGAGTCTGACATCTCTTGCGCCGAGATCTGATAAAGAGAGTAGTGACAAACCCGCGAAATGAAAAACACGGTCCGAAACAGCCAAATAATATATGTTCCGTCCCTTGTCGTTCGATACATCGATTAATGTTGGGATTGTTGGGTGTTCGACATCGGACAGTTTTACAACGCATTGGTTGCCGGCCTACGCCGCACTCTAGCCCGAAACATAAATTTTTTCGGACATTAAAATGTTTTTTTAGTTTTTTGCTTCAGAAACGTCTTAAAGTTGATATTGTCTACCTAAAAACCATGTTACCTGAATAATTTTAAACTGTGAAATCGTTTATTAAACTCAGTTTTTAGTTATCTTGCCAATAATGGAGCTCTTGCACGGGTTTGCTGTAGGCAAATGGAGTATCAATGGAGCTGTTGCAAACTTTTGCTACAGGCTTATTAATAGTTGATTTTGGGGTATGACCCTGTAAAAATTACGATCAGCAAACTAAAAAATCACGAAATCCACTCCTAAACTCACAAAATGCTTTTAAACGCGAGACCGTAATGGCGGCCGAGGCCGCTCAGACCTAATGGCAATTGTTTGCTTCCTCTTCTTCTTGTGAGGTGTTGCGAGAAAACCTCGTGTAGATGGCGCTGATTGAAGATAGGGATACAGTGACTAGATAAACCACAGTGTGGTCATTTTGGTCGTGTTGCTGATTCACTGGCGTTTACGCACCCAAGCGGCCTCTTCCGCCAATAAGAACGCGTGGAAAATGCCTGATTTTCAAAAAAAATTAGAACAAGCGGATGTATGAGTGGAGAGGAGTTGAGAGAATGTAAACAAACTGGCCGCTGACGACGGCTTAGACGAGGGATTCCCTTAATTCAATGATTATGGCAAAATTAGGGCTAACGTTGAAGTTTGAAGCTAGTTTCATAATTTTGACGCTTTAAGCTTTCGATAGAGGCCTTATTTTCTAAATTTGGTTTGATATTTATATTTTTAACGATTTTTTGAAAATCGGGTGTTTTACACGCGTTCTTATGGGCGGTGAGGTCGGCTTGGGTGCGTAGCAATTGACCACACTGTGGTTTATCTAATCACTGTAAAAGGGAAACCCAATGTAAACCGCGGCCCCGGCCGCCATTACGGTCTCGCGTTTAAAAGCATTTGGTGAGTTTAGGAGTGGATTTCGTGATTTTTTAGTGGGCTAATCGTTATTTTTACAGGGTTTTACCCCAATATCAACTATTGCTAAGCCTGTAGCAAAAGTTTGCAACAGCTCCATTCCAATGTAAAATGCTACGAAAATAACGATGAGACCATTAAGAAAGTCCAAAACTCACTCCTCGCGGAGAAAACTTAAGTTGAAATTTCGGGTGACCACCCTTGCATGTATGCACAAACCTCGGATTCGGACCCCAAACAAAAGAACATAACCTACGAATTTGAACAATGAGATTAATGAATTTGCTCGAATGTAAATTGGAAGGAATTAAAGGTCCATTTATACACATTTTGTCACTAAGAGCACGGCGATAACTACAGAAAAGTTCTACGTTGCGTAGTAAAGCAGGAAGACGGCACTTAATTTCATGTCCTGTTCTTTTGTTTGGGGTCCGAATCGAGGTTGGTGCAAACATGCAAGGGTGGTCATCCGAAATTTCAAGTTGAGTTTTCTCTGCGAGGAGTGAGTTTTATACTTTTTTAATGGTCTCATCGTTATTTTCGCAGCATTTTACATTGGAATTGATACTCCATTCAAAGGCGGATCCAGCAATCTGGCAACTGCGCATAGTTCCCATTTGAATGCATGAGAAATAATCGATTAGTAACAGGGCCATGGCCCCCTCAAGAATCGATTGTTTCTCATACGTTCAAATGGGATGAATTCATGGTTGCAAAATTGCTGGACCCGCCTATGACTCCATTTGTCTACAGCAAAACCTTGCAAGAGCGTCATTGCTCATAATCTTGATTCTTTTACTACATAAAAAAATATCCGGGAAATTCCATACTTCGTCCCAATGTGCACCGCACAATGTTCCGTGCGTCAACAAAACGTTGGTCATTGGTACCAAAAGCTATGCCGGAGCTTTTATTTGTAGATTCAAAACATGAAGGTATATATATAATACAGGTTTTCAGGATAGTTTTCCCAATAATACAATAATACCATTTATTAATGTTGTCGTTGTCCATCCTATCTTATTGACCAAAATGTTGTTAGCTGTCCATTTTGCGTTGATAAAGCTATGTCTGGCTTTCCAGCTTTACATTTTGATAAAAATTATCAAGGTTTGAGGGGGGCACCAAAAATCCGAAAAGTGCGGCTGAAGATATAGCTGAAGTGAAGATAGCCGCAGTTGTAATATTTACAAGCGGAGGCTCAGAAGTCGCCGCCTCCGATTTTGAAAACAATAGCACGAAAATGTAGCTAAAGTAAAACTATTAGACCCGTGTTTCTCACTTTTTGCCAATGGGCCTTCCTAAAGCGTCAGGAATTTTTTGAAAGTTGCCGAAATTCACGTAAAAAAACCCGAGCGGAGAGCGTTCCGAATATTTACGTGAATTTCGGCAACTTTCAACAAATTCCTGACGCTTTAGGAAGGCCCATTGGCAAAAAGTGAGAAATACGGGTCTAATAGTTTTACTTTAGCTACATTTTCGTGCTATTGTTTTCAAAATCGGAGGCGGCGACTTCTGAGTCTCCCCTTGTTAGACTTATTCGAGAAAATTTCCACCGAAACACGATAAAACAGTGCACATAATAATCAGTAAGGAAGAATATTTCCCCGAAAATATTCAAATCCGAACCTTTGAAAATCAAAAAAGTCAATAACAAAATACGATATGTCTAAATTAATCGGCCTTTTTAATTTCAATACTTCCGAATCTTCGAAAAATACGGCTTTTTCCTCGGTTTCGACGCATTTCCAAAGAAAAGAGCCACGCACTTTACCAAAGATTACAGTTCAACCCGGTCTCGAAAGAGGCACTGACACCCATATAACATGATTACAGCAACTGGCGGCCCAATATCTTTTTCCAACCTGACAGCTGAGGCGCTCCGAACAACAGTGTTGCCATTCACGGCAGAAATTAAGGGACAAAGCGGATTATTACCCAAAAAATGGCAACACTGTCTAACAATCTCGCTATTTTCGCTCAAGGGTTCCAAAATTAATGACAAAAAATATATATATAAGCGGCTATAACCATGACTGGTCTATAAATATTTTTGGCAAGTCAGGCTCCTGCGGGTCCCCCCCCCCCCCCTGTCGCGTCGGTGAGACAAGCGCCGAACGTCCGTCCCCGCGAGATCTTTTCTGGTGATGTTAATCAGACTAGCCGCAATAACAGACGGTACGTCGGTTGATGGTTAACCTGAGTCTTATATTAAAACCCGTCGTTCTTATAATGTGACCCATTAAACAGAACTGTCATATAGTGGCTAATGCAATAATAATTCAAAGCAGTTACGAACCTTTCATAGATATAAGTCACCGAGGGTAGGTTACTTTCGAAATTCCCGCGCTTTCGACCTTTCGCCTTTCTTTCGTTCACCAGCGGTCCCAGGAAATTATCCTTCTCTCTCTTTTCCAATAAGAATGCATGTGTTAGCTAAGGATAGAAAGAGGGGGCGAAAATCACGTGACTGTCCCTAATCTATCCTTTTCTAACTCACGCGTTCTAACGGGGGAAGAGAGAGAAGGATAGATTCCTAGCGGATCCAAGTTATTGTCCTCTCTCTTTTCCCATTAGAATGCATGTGTTAGGAAAGGATAGAAGAGGGGGTGAACATCACGTGCATGACTATCCCTAATCTGTCCTTTTCTAACTCACGCGTTCTTACGGGAGAAGAGAGAGAAGGATAGATTCCTCTAGCGGATCCAAGTTATTGTCCTTCTCTCTCTTTTCCCATAAGAATGCATGTGTTAGCAAAGGATATAAAAGAGGCGGCGAAGATCACGTGACTGTCCCTAATCTGTCCTTTTCTAACTCACGCGTTCTTATGGAAGAAGATAGAGAAGGATAGATTCCTGGATCCGCCAATGCCTTTGTTCTCGTTCCAGCTCTGAAGACCAAAACGCCTCTTCTCAGATAAACAAATTGGACGAGAAGTGAGTGGAGCCAAACTATAAAGGCTTGTGGTAATCGGTGCATTGTTTTCAAACAAGCATCATTTTCAAAATTAGCCCCAAAAAAACGGAAATTTTTATGCTATTTCAGAAGAATTTTAACGTTTATCGAATTTTGACTTTATAGATCCCCTTGATCACTCCCAGACCCCGGCCCCCGCCAACGCAACGCCGCGCCATTCCACCGCATGGCGGGTTCAAACGGCAAAACAATTTTCATAGATTATTCAGAAGTCGCGCCGCCATTGCAATGGTTTTATGATTGATCGCATCGTTTCAATTTTCCTCCTTTTTTTTTCCATTTTTTTTTTTTTTTTTTACTTCTTGATTTGTTTATTTATTTATTTATTTGTTTATTTATTTATTTTTTGCATATATTTTACGTCTGAATTGTTTTTTAACATCTTTTATCTTACTTTATTATTATTTTTTTAATTTTTTAATAATTCTTTGGGTGTACCCGCCACAAGATTTTTTCTTTTGGGGTAAACCCCATCAGTTCTATTGTTTTTTCTATTCCTTTTTCCTTATGTTCAGTTTTTTATGATGAAATAAAACTTTTATTATTATTATTATTATTATTATATTATTAAACTGTGAGTCAATACTTTCCCGAGTTCCACTACACGTCGCGTCGTTCAGAGCGGACAGAGACACTGGCGCAACCAGGATCTCTTCCATCTCTCTCATTTCCCATTTGAATGTATAAGTAGGAAAAGGACAGAAAGAAGGGGGTTTTATCCCCTTGTCCTTCCTTGTCCAATACGTTTCTTAATGGAGAAAAGAGAGAGATGAAGAAACTCTCGTTGCGCTACTAGACGGAGAACGTACTCTTTCGGATTTCATCACGTTAATTCACGGGGAATAGATTTGAGCGAAGAGACTTATAGATAAATCGAGTGATTTCCAGTCAGAGGCGTGGTTTCGATGCTTGGAATTACGTACTTGATTCGACAGGTGTTGAAGAGTGACGCTCTCTCTCTTCTTTTTTTTTTTTTTTTTTTTTTTTTTTTTTTTTTTTTTTAATCGTATGATATGATTAAAAGATTTACAGAGCATGGTTCAGATTTGAGGGTCACGCCCCTTCAAACTGTCTAATTCCACACCTTCCTCCTTATTGACGGAAAAACGTTCCATCGTTACATGCACTTCCCTAATTATTAGTATCCTATTCTTATATAGGATCTACGCAGTTCAGTAAAAGTATAGGGTTTGAGGGGGAAATAGAGTGTTTCTTTGCCGCATTCCACAAACTGTGCTTTGTTCCAGTGGCTGTGTTCCGTCCATGTTATCTTTGACACCTAAGGTGCCGGTTGAAAAATTGTGAGTGCGAAGATTCATTTCATTTTCAAAAAGCTTTGAAAAATATCGAAGAGGGTCAAGAGAATAGTCAGAGGCGCGGCACGCAAAAAATAAGAGATACCCGCATAGACTCGCTCACTCGCACGCTTGACACGCGTGACTAAGCATAACGAAGCGTGACTAAGCGTGACTAAGCTGAGGGACGGCAAAGACGTCTTCTAATCCAGCTTTTCACAAGTTTGACCGTTTTTCGAAAAAATTAGCTGTTTGAAAACTTTTGACAATTTTTGACCGTCCAAAAATTATTTTGCTGACAAAATTTTGAGAACGTATTTTTTCCCTTAAAACGCTTGTTCAGAAGAAAATTTTTCACACAACATTTTTACGTTTACGGTAACACTCATGGTTTTTTTACGGCACCCCACTGATACCACCCCCCCCCCCCGGGGGGTCACGAACCCACGCAAAAGATCGAAATCATATAAGCATACACTCCACTCACGGTAAACACCTGCAAGTTCGACTTTTTACGCTCGTTCAAATGAATAAAATGCAACATTGCTGTACGGGTAGCAGAGATTTAAATAATTTTGAGCAACGGCTTCCGAAAAAAAAGAACAAAATAACAAAACATAAATAATAATAAATATAAAAAAAAAAATTGCGAGCGGAAATAAAGCAGAAGATCTGATCAACGCAGAATTTCTCTCTCTTTCCTTGACCGTTCAAAATTCAAATCCATGCGGTTGAAAAATAATTGGAGAGAGGATACCACGTGAAGTAAGCCCATCTCTCTCTCGCTATCCTTTTCTAGCAATTATATTCAAATCCGGAGACAAACAGAGAGAGAGAGAGAGAGAGAGAGAGAGAGAGAGAAAGAAAATTCTTGGCTCCGGCCGGGGTTTCTGGGGTGGAGGGGGGGGGACACGAAAGCAAATAAAGAAATTGATAGAATGTTATAGTCCGGATTAAAATGGGCCGTGAGAAAGGTAGGTATAGGGATTAGGAGCGCGGATAGTTTTGAACTTGCTTTGCTTCAAATGTGTTGATGTTGAACGTAAAGAGTCGTTATTAATTAGCGGTGCTTAAATCAATTATCATACCTTGGATGATAATCTTGTAAACTTGTTTCAACTCTTTTCATGGCGACTTGTAGTTGTATCGACGGCCCTCTCTTCCCCTCCCCTCCCCTCCCCTCTCCCACCCCCCTTCCCACCCGCCAATCCCCAAAACAAAACTTGAATGCACGCGGTGCCCATAAAGATTCGTAAGACGCTGCCACGCCTGAGGGCTTTCACACCGCACTGCGGAGAAATATTACCAGAGGCACAACGAATAACGATGCGTCAACCGAGGAAGTTTCTGATATCAACTTACTAGAATTTTTGTATAAAAACGATAGTTCTTGAAAGTTTAGAGAAAATCCTGTTACTAAGACTATATTCTAATTGTAACACCAGAAATGTTTCTTAAAAGTACAAGAAATTCCTCGGTTGTTACATTGTTGCGCTTCTGGTAATGTTGTTAGAATTTAGCACAGAATACTAAAATCAGACAAACGGAAACTCTCACAAGAGCAAATGGAAACCAGATTTAGAATTTATCACCTGCACAAACTAGCAATTGAAGGGTTGAGTGGATGAAGGGGTTATGTGACACTTTTTTGATTTTGAGAAAATCGACTTTAAAGTTCAAAGTATGGACGTTTTCGACATTTTAGCTGAACATCAACCGCAACAGCTTTGAAAGTAGGGTCATATCCTACATTTTTTGAACCAAGCTGGAAAATTTATAGATAGATACCATCATAACTCCTTCATCCACTGTGCTAACTCGATTTTTCCAAAATGTCACACAACCCCTTTATCCACTCTACCCTTCAATTGTGCAAGCGCTTACATCTCAATACAGCGGAGGTACTCTTTGAGGTTGTTTTTATAATCAGGGTTTTGAGATGTTGAGATCAAGGGTTTAAAGATCGCCGAGAATGCTTACTTTCAAAGTTCCAACATTTAAGAATGCCTCGGAAGAGCAGATGGGACGTTTTAATTGCCCTCTGCTGTGTCGGTGATAGGAAGCCCCAGAGAACAACAGGTCTGCTCGTGAGTCTCTTTCGCCATTTAAAATAACATTGAGAATGCCTCGGAAGAGCAGATGGGACGTTTTAAGAGCTCTCCGCTGTGTCGGTGATAGGAAGTCCCAGAGAACAACGGGTCTGCTCGTAAGTCTGTTTCCCCATTTAAAATAACACTGAGAATCCAACATGGCAGACCCGAAGATACCTGAAGTAGAAAATGTCTTCAAACGAGTTCAAGTTTCCTTTTTGATTGCAGTAGGTCTGTGAATTCAGGACTTAATTTCATCAGTGCATAGGAGTCCTTGAGATCCGGCAATGTTGCACGCTATCCAATTAAAGTCAAATGAAAAAGGTCGAAAACGTTTGAATGTTTACTGCATGCAACAACAAATGGTTCGATTTTTTATGGGTTCAAATGAACATGGACACTAGGAAAAATTCAAAGCTGTTAGATTCGGCTCATTCTCAGCCCGTTCATTTCCATAATCGTTTGTTTGCAATGGTAGCGGAGATGAGGAGTAAAACGTATTTGGCGGAAGAATGATAAAATAAAAGTAACCAAGAACTTATTTTAAGTAATAAATTTGAAGCACAAAGTCAATTGATCGGAGGTAAACAAAAAATACTTGTCTTCCATGGCTCTTACACTATACTTCTACTTTACATAAATTAATTTAATTTAATAAAAATTGAAGTTTTCGGAAAAACCATATAATTTGTTTCCTTTTTTTACTTTTTGTGCTGGTGCAGGGTGCTGTGGATATTTTCGATTCCCTTAAACGTAAATGTACCGAATGTGAACCCGGCTTAAATATTGGCAAAAATGCGCAAACACGGCCGAAAGATTTTGCTGAGAAATAAAAAATTCAGCTGACAAATCTCATACAAATAACTGGACTTTGTCTCAGGAAGAAACAATCCCTGCTGTTTTGATGAGATGTTTCGGCTTATTTTTCAGTTTCAGAATATTATTTTTCTTTATTTGTTCACAATTTATTTGGCCATTTTCTAGCCCTGCTCAGTGCTCACATTAGGTGTACCTGGGTATGATACACTTTAATTGAATTTTTCAGAATTTTAAAAATACCCGTTTTGAGAGATTCCTTTTTTTTTTCGAAAAAAATTTCCAGGAAAAACATACAGTGAGCCTTTTTGTGTTGCATATCATTGAAAAGCTAATAAAAAGAGCTTTCTAATGAGACCACTGTGGGCTCTCTACGTTGAATAAGACCGGACTAATGACACTTCAAAGGCGAGGACCTCTGCTAAATTTTGTGAAATTTTGGCAACTTCAAAATTCAACAAAAATTGGCGGGTGGTCAAAAAAATTTGAAAAAAAATTGGATTTTGCAATCTTCCAAAATGGACTAAGAGTGTGCCAAATTTCAGAAAAATCGAAGATGGTCAATTTTAGACCCTGGTTTGATTTGGCAAGGAATGACCCGTACATTAACCTCATGTCTTGTCTTGACGGTTAAAAGATCATAATCAGCCAGCTGAAATTCAACACTGGCATTCATTCATTCATAACACATTAATTCACATAACATAGTTCACAAAATACTCCTAAAACTGCTCACTCCTCTTTTTATGAGACAAGTTTGTCCGAAGTGTCGAAAATTTTATCGAAATACGTTCATTAACATTTCCTACCGCTTAGCTCCAAACTCCGAGAGGAACGACGGAGGACTAAAAATAAAAATTCAAATTCGGCACAGCCGGACGATGCCTCATCTAACTTTCGTTTGCCTCCTGCTTTATATAACATGAATGTTCGGGCCCCCCATTAGATCAAAGATAAAAGAGAAACAAATATGAAACTATAAAAACTATTCGTTTTAATTTGTGCTCTAATCATCTGAATAGAGCAAGCGTAGTTTTTTCCGTTCATTCATGATTCGGGTCTCGGACAGACGCACAGTGGGTAGAAATATGGAAAATCCCGGACATAATTTTATCAATTAAAATCAAGATTATGATAAATGAACAGAGAGACAGCTAAGAAATGAGTGACGTATAGTTTATAAAGTGATTCCAGGCGAAACTTCACCAAATTTCAATCCGATGGATAGCGCCACTATAGTAGCTTTTCGGAAAAGTTGTGTTTTTAGCGTTTTAAAATTAAACCATAAATCCCAAAATCCAATAACGTCAGCACCTGCGAGATTTTTTTATGGATTTTTTGAGCCCAAAAAGAGCAAAATTGGTTTAGAATTAAAGCCGTAAATTATGAAATTCATTTCGCCATAAGCTTTAAGAGTGAGAGTGAGTGCGAATGATAATACGTCTATCTGTCTCACTTCGCACTCCCGCACTAGTAGAAGCTTACGGTAATGAGACTTTTCGTATTACATAACTTCCGGCTTTACTTTTGAGTGTTTCAGCTTGAAACTTCCAGAGTATCTTTCTGAAGTATGCTCGCAGGTGCTGACGTTCCTCAAATTTGTGGTTTTAGCGTAAATTCGTCAGTTTTTGACAAAAACTGTTGACTTTTTGAGCAGCGCGACGTAATGTCTACGGTTGGAACTAATCAACTCTGGAATCATCTTAAAAGCCAAAAATGATTCAATTACCATAGTTTTTGCAAACACAAAATATCAATACCAAAAATGTTTTTAAAGCAAAAAAAAAAATAACAATTTTTCATGACCGCAAAAATCTATGTTTCGACCCAATGACGGACGAACGGAGAGCCACTAGCATTATTGCCAGACGGTGTGAAAAAATTGCCCCCCCTCCCCATTTAGTTCAATGTAAAGGAGGCAAGCTTTATCCTAAAAACTTGGCAACTCCGACCATTATAAGCTTATTTCGATGAAACTCTTAGGTAAGGCGTTCATTCAAAAATAAGCGTAAAACTGACTCAAATAAGTCCACGCACAAAGAACGCGTTTATTAGGCGGAGAATTGGGATTTTTAATCGTCATCTTTGATCTCGATTTAATGACGTGCCCGCGGTGCGCCCCGGCAAAGATTATATCTGTTGTCGACTAAATGATGGACAGTGTTTTTTTTTTTTTTATAATTTAGAATATTTATGAAACGAGAATGCGGGAATGGGTGAGCCGTTTTCTTCACTATTTCTCTTCTTTTTCTCTTCTTCTAATATGTTAATAGAGAGGAGGGGGAAATATGAATTTTTGAACTTGTTGCTTAAGCAGAGAGTAGGTTGTGAGGTCGGACAATCTTGGTTTTAAATCGCGGAGCTGTCCTTTCTACACTGAATCTTTTGATGGGCGTATTTCAGGCATCGATAATTTAAAAATCTGGATCGATCGGTAAAAATCGAACGATTCCTTGAAACAACAACTGATGCCGCAGAGCGGCGAGGCGTGCGATTTGGCAACGTTCCTTTCCCCCATTTAAACACATTAGAAAGGTCGAAATGCCTGGTCATCGCCGATGACTGAAGCGTTCGACTTTTTTGGTGAATTTAAATGGAGAAAATACATTATTGCCAAATTTCACGTTTCACTACTGACTTATGCAAAGGGAAAAGAGGTAAAACATAATGAGGTAAAAGTGAGCGATTCTGCTGACATTAACTGAAGAAATTACACAATTTTAAAAACCACGTTTCCGACTGATAAATATACTTAATTTTTGAACTAATGGGGCTCTTGCGAACTGTTGCTTTTCGGGATTGAAGAGTTGATTCTTGCATAAAAACCTGTAAAAATGACGATGAGTACACTAAAAAATCACGAAATTCATTCTCAGAATCGAGCTTAATGGCGATTCGACGCAGGTATCATGGGAGATTCCTATCTAAATTGAGACATAACTCTGTGTTTCTAAAGAAAAAGTGGCATATTAGATAGGAATCTCCCATGATATACCTGCGTCGAACCGTCATTACGATCTTGCCATTTATGTAGTTATGTGGGTAGGTTTATTACTGAATGGGGCAGTTGCAAGGGTCTGAAATGTTGTGTTTTTTATGAAGAAAATGATAGTACTTGATGAGCTGAGAACAATTGTGCCTTTGGTTTTTTCATAAGTGTCCCGGTTTTGGAGATACACACATGTAAAGTTTTAAAAAATCGTGAGCGTGGTAAAGTCTCTGCGCGGAGTTCCAATTTAAAACAATGTATTTTGGGTCAAAATCTCATCTTCAGAACAATGGGACTTAATTTGAAACCAAAAGCATCTTTGTCTTCAGCTCACCAAGTACTTTCATTTTACTTATTTATAAAAAAACACAAACATTTCAGACCCATGCAACTGCCCCATTTTAAACTTTCTCAGTGTGATTTTCGTGGTTTTTACATCAGAACGGACTATTCATTTGCTCACAGCAAAAGTTTGCAAGAGCCCCATTCTAATAAAATTTCGCTCTCATGTGCGTATTTGAAAAACTGTGGGAATAAATACGCCCACTCGTTTTTTTTCCCCCTTCTTAAATTGAAATTCCGGCTGATGAAATTTAAAAGAACTAAGCTAAAGAGCTATCTTAAGAAGATGTAAAATATTAAAAGAAATGACCTTGAAATACACATAATGGCTACTATACCTACCTACTGGAACACATTCGACTTATAGTGGAGCTATTAGTGGAGTTTCATTACAGAGTTTAAGATAAAAGTGGATCGGATCGTTATGAAACTGCACTTATTCCACGAAAGTAACTGTCAGCACGATCGTGTTCGTCTGGTCCGCACTTCTGCGAGTCGGGTTCGTTACTGATAGCAATCAGCAATTTGCAAACTTTGCAAATTCCATCTGGGCTTGAGACAGGGCATTGAAACATCTCTACTCACAATCAGCTTCACTTTGATGAAAGGGGTCGCAGGGGGACACTGGACATGTTCAGGTTCACGGGTTGACGATGTCAATTCGTATATTCGCGCTACTGCTTCAAAATCGATCAATCGCGCAAACAAATGCATGGACAACAAATAATTTGCAATTTGGTGACAATGTTTTTCTCTCAATTGATTTTATAAAAAAACGATCGATTTGATAGTGAAGCAGCGCTTCACCAACAATCGATTTTTACTAAGAGATTCAAATGGAGGAATTTCATTGTTGCCATATCGCACGAGCCCGCTACTGTAGAAAATTACCAACAAAAACTTCGACACACCATGCCACGGGACCACGGGTTAACGACCAACAAAAACTACACGAAACCAACATGATAAGTCACTTTGCTATGTAGCACTAACTTTGCAACTTTTTCTTCCATTATTTTTTACAGAAAGGTCCCACGGTGTTTTACGGATAAAAGAGGTGCAGGCGATTGTCAACGAAGCTGATAATTTTAATCATAATGTATCTCAAGAATGTCCTCATGTCTGTAATGCTCTAAAGAATCTTTCAAAGCGTAATTAGATATCGATCAACAAAGGCAATTAAAGATTACATCTTTGGAAACACTACGGCACTGTATCTTTAAACGTAAACAAATATGCAAAATCCCAAAATCGCATCCAAACAAAAATGCAAAATCCCAAAATCGCATCCAATGGCGGCGCCCAAGAATCCCAAGTTTTCACTCGTCTAACGTTCTACAAATAGGGACTCTAATCACCGATGCATCATTGCATCACGAATCAAAACAAATAATTATCAAGATTGCGCTTATTACATCGAATTAATTGAAGAATTTTAGATTTTCATACCTTATTGTTCCCCTTATTCGTAAAACCCAAGAACGAACAAAATTCTGATCATTGATTTAAAGATAAAAAAAATTGCAAATTGCTCGCGGCGGGCGGATCGACCTCTGATCAACCAGTGCATCATGGGTCGTTATGTTACCGATGAGATCCATCGAGATTGATCACCGCGAAAATTTGTCGATTTTTCATTTTCAAGACGTACTTACTTAAAATGGTCAGAACTTTGGTTACTCTTACTTGGATTTATAGAGAAAAACAGAGGATGGAAATCGATGTATATAGATTGATAGATTTATGCTTAGTATTGATAGTTTTACGTTACTGAATCATGATGCAGCAGAGATGATTAGAGGAGCTCTTTAGAATAACCAAGTATGTAACAGAGCTCGTCCTCAAAAATGCATGATTCAAATGCAAAAGCGTTACAGTGATGTGTTTCTAATAGGTAAGGAAAGCGGACTGTTCTTTCTCACCAGCCAATTGTAGCATATTTTATCTACCAGACACAATCAACAACTTGTTCAACTCATCAGAAACATACAGACAATATTGCTTTGAAATAAAGGACGAGTAGATTCTCTGTTTTATCCGAGCGTGGTTTTGGTTTAGTGGTTATTCTATAGAAATCCTCTGTTTTTCCTCCCCTAAAATTCCAACGGATGGAAAAAACCTAGTTTCTCTGTTGCAAGTGTACCACTGCCTTCGCAATGACGATCTCTAGCAATAACTCAAAATCGGAAAGTAATGTGGGCTGTAAATGGAAAGTACATCATGGTGTAAAAAGAAAACACTCCACAAAAAAAAGTGTTGCTTTCAACTATTTTATATTGTTAAAAAAATAACAAAAACAAAAAAAAGTGGTAAATTGAGGATAATAACTCAAAGACTTTTGTTTTTTACCATTTGAAACAGTTGAATTACCTCCGCGCTGCTTAAATTAACTATTTCAATTAGTATAAAACTAACAGTTTTCAAGTTTTATCCAAATTTCCAACAGAATAAATTGTTAAATTTACCACTTTTTCTTCCGGCATGCAAATAATAATCGGCAGGAGGCAAATCTTACCGAGATCGAGACCACGAACAAAATCCGCGGGGAGGATGCAAAGAATCCACAGACAAAATGAAATCCTCCGCATTTCTGGATGAGGAATAACTGCACTTCACTATCACAATCCGAACATTTCGGGAGAGCGGGTTAGTACTTAAAAGACGAAAGCCGAAGGCATATTTGGAAGTAAACGAACACAACCACGGAATTGTCGACACATAATATACAAATTCCAAGTGCACTCAGAACCTTATTATTTAAAAACTAATCGCGCCATGGTTTGAAATCCACGATGAAATATTTTACACGAAATTGCCCCTCCATCCGTTCAAACTTCTACACAAAACGAAAGAGGTATCATCATTGAGTAAGAGGTTAACAAACCAGGTAAAAAGCACTCTCGTGCAAACACACAGATCACTCTGATTACACTACACCGAGAAACTTTTCCCAATCATG
Source organism: Trialeurodes vaporariorum (assembly GCA_011764245.1). Taxonomy (NCBI): domain Eukaryota; kingdom Metazoa; phylum Arthropoda; class Insecta; order Hemiptera; family Aleyrodidae; genus Trialeurodes; species Trialeurodes vaporariorum. The sequence goes on along the minus strand of VMOF01000024.1, from coordinate 1,940,616 downwards.
GAAAACATTAAAACAAAAACACACATGATAAACGAATCATCACATCGATTAAACACTTTCTCCTCAGAAAAATTCTCGCTCGTAATATTTAACGCACACAACACAAAAACCGAGAAAATTTCTTGCAATAACACGATTAATTAACCTCTAAAATAAATATACATCGTTAAGTGCGAATATAACAGACGACTGAAAACTACTGAATCATGCTTAAACCAGATTGGGTGAACAGAATAATTAATCAACAAGGATGATTCACTTATTACAGCATACTAAAGGTGGAAACATTCAAACAGAGAGAATTATGAAAAGGAATTGAATCGTAAAACAGCGAGGGAGAGAATATTTCAACGGAGGTAATCACGTAAACTTTCGCGCGCAATCGACACACGAGATCGAGCGACACTTACCACACGTCTGAGGTGGCCCACGTTCCGGCGCAAACTGAAATGAAATGAAATGAACACCGAACGCTGAGACTGACTGGCTAGTGTGAACTTCGGCGTCTCGTGATCGTAGTAAGGCAGCAAGAACGAAAGGAGGAATCGTTCCCAACGCAAATACGAGTTGAAGGTGGATGGAGGGCGCGGGGAGGTTTAAGTTGACGTTGTCTGCGGCCACCTCGCGCGACGCGCGTCGTTTCAGGAGAGAAGACGCCGCGCGTTCTTGGGCGGGTTGAGGAAAGGTGCGGGATTCAAGAGCCATATTTTGCTGTGTCTTCGCGATGGCAATTTTGCCGATTTTGGTTTTTTTTTTTTTTTTTTTTTTTTTTTTTTTTTTTTTTTTTTTACCTACTCATGTTTTGGCGTACTTTAAGGTGATTCCAGGCGAAACTTTTCCAGAATTAAGTTTAAGATTTTTCTAGTCGCTTTTCGGAAAAGTCGTGTTTTTGGCGTTTTAAACTGAAACCACAGATAAAACGCAAAATCCAATAACGTCAGCAACTGCGAAATTTTTTAATGATTTTTTTTTTTTTCCGCCCACAACGAGAAAAATTGGATTAGAAGTAATGCCGTATTGCCGTAAATTATAAAATTCATTTCGCCATAATATTCTTAGTGAGTGAGAGTGAGTGCAAGTGATAAAACGTCTATCTGCCTCACTTGCACTCATCTTATAAGAATTTTCATTTATCATAATTTCGGCTTTATTTTTGAGTGTTTCAGGTTGTAACTTTCAAGCTATCTTTCTGAAGTGTGCTCGCAGGTGCTGACGTTCCTCTTTGTGTTCTTAGCGTAAATTCGTCAATTTTTGCCAAAAACTGTTGACTTTTTGAGCAGCGGGACGTGGTGTCTACGGTCAGCACTAATCTACCATGGAATCATCTTAATTCTGATTGCGCGCTCTAAATGTGCTCATTGTGATTCTATTTTGGACTACGATGAGCTTTTTGATCATTTAAACGGAAATTTCCGAATTACTTCGATTGCAAGTTTCGGCGTTTGTTGATGGTCATCGCGGTTGACCGTCTGAAGTGCCCAACCGCAATGACCATGAAACGCCGAAACTCGCCATCGAAATAATTCGGAAATTGCCGTTTAAGAAGCTCATAGCGGTCCAAAAACATAATCAAAAGGAGCACATTTTGAGCATGCAAACAGAATTAAAATACGCCAAAACATATTTCGTAAAAACATAACCAAAATCGATCATAATGAAATAAGTAATCGAAACCAAGACATGTCAGGGGAAAGTTTAAATTTGAGTTTATATAAACGGTCGAGAATGATGAATTTTGATGAATTTTTCTCTGATTTTTGGCCATTTTTTTTTTCTATTTCGGACCCAGTGGCGAGGCGTGTCATTTGGCAACGTTCCGTTTTCCCCATTGAAACACATTAGAAAGGTCGAAATGCCTGGTCATCGCCGGTGACTAAAGCGTTCGACTTTTTTGGTGAATTTAAATGGAGAGAATACATTGTTGCCAAATTTCACGCTTCGCCACTGCTCGGACCATAGTGCGGCAGAACCGCAGGAATTTGTCTTTCTCTTTTCTTCGTTTATTTGAACGCGTATATGGTAGAGAAGTAAATACTTGGGGGGGGGGGGGGGGGGGTGATTTTCATAAGACACCGAGAGAGATACTCAAGATTGCTTGCAAATAGCGGCTCGCATACGTCAGAATTGGTGAGGCAACAAAAACAAAGACCTAGAGGCAACGGTGCGGTGGTCCGGGGGAGGGGGCTGACCTATCAGGAAACCGGGAAATATCCCGGTGGGCTGCTGTTCAATTTGGGTCAGCCGGCCTTGAAATGAGTACCAGGGCGGGGAAAAGGGGAGGAATGAAAAATAGGAGAGAAATGAGAAATAGAGAGAGAAATTAGAAATAGAGAGAGAAATGGTTTACATTCGTCGTAGAACAGACGAACTTTATTAGAGAGTCCGGGCCGTATGATTCGATCTGAAAAGAAGATAAGGTAGAAAAGAGTCATACTTTGACCACGCAATGTTCACGCACGACTCCAGGTATCCAATCCAAAGATTCGGCAATGGGTCAGTTGCAAACTTTTGCTACAGCGTTATAAAGTGATCAATCTCATGTGAAATCGCGTAAAAAGTCCATTTGTGGCAGCAAAAAGTCATAAAATGCAATAAAAAACTCACCAGAGGCATTTAACTGAAATCCAAGATGGCGGTTAAATATCGAGCAACCTGTATGCAAGCACCATGAACATCTAAGATGACCAACCTCACAACATCGATCACAACCAATCACAACGCAAACAAACACATACCTCCGATGCTGTGAGGATGTTAACGTTGGCCATCATAGATGTTCACGGTGCGTGCACACAGGTTGCTCGATATTTTACCGCCATCTTGGGTTTCAGTAAAACACCTCTTGTGAGCTTAATATACTGCATTTCATGACTTTCTGATACCACTGATGGACTTTTCACATGATTTTACTTAAGATTCAACACTCTATATTGCTGTATAGCAAAAGTTTGCAACAGACCCATTAATCGGGAAATCGTGGCTTACAATAGTAATGGGCGTGCCTTCATTTTTTAAGGTGGACCTAAAACGGCACAGACGTCAGACGCGTACGAATAGTCAACTCATTTCTAACTCACAACTAACTAACGCTATCTTATATTCTCACAAACTCCACCGAGACTTCCCGAAATTCGACCAATTAGTCCTTTTTTTATAGTGCGCCTTCATTTTTAAATATAGACTAAAACGGTACAGGTGTGTACGAACAGTTAACTATACATTTCCATGTGATTTTAGGAATGATTTACAACGTTTCCTATCATTACCTTTCCTGAATCAGGTGAGGCAGCGCCTCACTTGCCTCACCCGGCGAGCCGCCACTGACTTAGCTTGTGCTATACGTTTCCGTATGAGTATAATCTTTGGTAAACGCAACTAAAACGTTGATCCGATACCAGTGCATGCCCAATGGGCGCGAATTGTTAGTGAGCATGAGCATTGAACTTTTCGTGTCGTGACACTTCCATTTCATTCGCTCCCCCCTCCCGCCCCCTCCCGCCCCCTCCCGCCCCCCTCCCGCTCCCCTCCTACCCCTCCTCCCAATCCTTCCTAATCCCTTCCTCCCCCTTCCCTCTCTCTCCCTTCATCACATTTTCTTTTTAATACCAGTTTATTTTCCGGGGATAATTTACTCTTGAATCGCCAACCCTTGCGTGCCAGCGATGTATTAAGTGAGTTAGGTTTGTATTTCCCTGGGCCGACTCTTGAAGTTTTCTTATACTCACCAGGCGGCCTTGGGTGGCGCGGCGCAGCACCCCGCCCCCTTCATTTCCAAAGTTCCCTGAGCAAACGGGTGCTAAGGACTCTTCGGATATACAGTTTGATGAATGTCTAAACTTACTTTGGGGACTTCTTACAGGACACAGTTATTCGAACGGGGGGGGGGGTGGTTATGAGTTTCTTAGCTTCGGAAGTAATGGTGCTTGCAATCTGGCATCGTTGCACTTGGTCCATTTAACTTGGCATTTTTTAGGGATATCCTCAGAATGTACTGAGATGACCCGCTGACGTCAGATTTTGTCGGAATTTTGTCAGGAGATTTAATGCTATCATGGGTTACTTCAGAATCGTCAAACTCGTTCGTCTGCAGGCTCTGCAGCAAGATATTACAATAGGTGATTTGAGTGACGACGTCATTCGGTGAAAAAGTTCATTGAGCGTCCGCGTCCCAAGCTCGTGTAACCCCCATGATCTCGCTCTCATCGCTGAAATAGTCTAAAGAGACATTTATCGTGATTTTACTGTCAAAAATGAATTTCTCGAGCCATTTTATTGCGATCTTCACAACCATTATTCTTATTCGTATTTCAATCCTTCATTTTTTCCCCTACGACGATCATTTTCATAAAAGAACTTGACAAACCCTTAGAGCTTCTATGAGATGACTCCAGATTACATGATACGGTTAAAAACTGACTATAGCAAACGGAAAATGGTCGCGGAAGTATTATAGATTGAAGCACATCCAAAGAAAATGCCTGATTTGAAGGAGGCAACTTATATTATTGGAAACAGCCATGGGCGTCCGCAGAAAAGTTTCCAAGCGGGGTCAAAATTTTTGAACCACAACGGAAGGTCTATGCGGGGGATCCCCCCCCCCCCGGTGGAAAAAGGGAAAACTTTTTTTCATTCAAATAGTGTACAATTATTAACCCATTTTATGTGTATTAAATAATAATAACAATTTTGACGTGTTTGATATGGATAAAGGGACGACAGATGATAACAATAGTAAGAAAAATATATAATTTATTATTCCTTGCAAAAAATGAGTTAAAATTACAAAGTAAACTTATAATGAAGTTTGTCAACTATTACTCCTTCGATTAACATGTCATTCTCTTTTTTTTCATTTTTCATCGTGAAATTTTGACTTTTTTGAATTTCAGGGGGGGGGGGGAGCGCTCCCTCTGGCCCCCCGCCCCGGGTGTCCATGGAAACAGCTATACCTATTTTAAATGGAACTGGCTATTTGATACTGGAAATTATCATGTAAGAGATTGGCCGGCGCCAGAAGAAAATTACAGGTTTAGACTGTTTAGAGGTGAAAACGACATTATTATTAATAAAACAGCGATGTTTGAATGGAACTAACTGACTATTTGATACAAGAATTGACCGCGTATGAGGTTGGCTGGAGCCAGAAGTAATGCCTGGTTCAAAGGTGAAAACGACATTAATAAAAACAGGAATATTCCAATGAAACTGACTACTTATTTGATATTCGAAATGATCGTGTATGAGATTGGTTGGTGCCCTAAGAAAATGGCAGGTTTAGGGGTGAAAAATTTGGTTTTGATTTATGTATGGATCATTGATGAACTTAGCGACACATCTTCAGTGAAGAACTTACGAACTGAAGATTCTTCACTACATAGAATCAAACAGAAGGAAAACATTGATGCCAAATTACACGAGCCGCCACTAGCACATTAAGGCGTCGATGTGAAAATAGGTAGCTCTATAGCTCACGCTAATGTTGAGTAGTTTATTTTTCCTTTGACCGACTAAAATCCTGTGAAAGAAGAATGAGAGCTCTCAAATATCTCAAACCTATAACGGCTTTACAAAGTAAGTCTTTGAAAGCTCAGTTTTTTACACTTTATTAACTCCAACTTTTTTTCCAACTTGGTATTCTCTTCTCTCTCTCTCCCTTCCTCTCTCTCCCTCTCTCTCTCTCTCTCTCTCTCCATTTCTCTCTCCCCCCTCTCTCTCTCCATTTATCTCTCTCTCTCTCTCTCTCTCTCTCTCTCTCTCTTTCGCTCTGCTCCAGACACTTTACATCACACGCTCTTATAATTTCTTCATTTTGATTCAAGTGTGTTCTTATAAAAGTACTTCATTAAAACGTTACGGCGCGCATGGAATATAAAAAGCCACTGGCGCAATCAGGATATCTTCCATCTCTCTTACTTCCCATTTGAATGTATGAGTAGGAAAAGGACAGAAGGAGGGGGTTTTATCCCCTTGTCCATCCTTGTCTAACATACGTTTCTTAATGGAGAAAAGAGAGAGATGAAGAAACTCTCGGTGCGCTACTGTAAAAAGCTGGTCGGACAAATAAAGACCCGAGAAGTAAAAATGGAACAAAAGAGGGTTGGATCTCGAGGCCTCGGTGCCCCCCCCCCGAAAGAACAAGCACAAAAGGGGGGGGAAAAGAACAAGTTGAGGATCTCCCCCTCGACCCCCCCCCCCTACTCCCCACAAACTGTCGTAGGAGACACAAATTCTCATGCAGTTCCCCTCTGCATCACAGGTACACACGTCTGTGTCTGATTGTGAGACCGCGAGAGAGTAATTATCAAACTGCAACGCAAGACAATAGAGAATAACCGTTATGGGTTCAAGTACTTAATTCGTTGACTGACGCCAAATTTTACTGCCAGAAAAATTAAGGATAACAGCCTCTAGGAGAGAACGCACTTTAAGTTTTGTGTATCCTTTTCCTTCTTCTTTTTTTTTTCTTTACTTTTTTGTTTCTGTTTTTGTTTCATTTCTAGGAGGAGGGGGATGAAGGTTTCATATAAACAAATAAAGAGCTATATATATGTAACGCACCTCGAGGAATGAGAAAAGAGGAGAGGGGGTGATATTGTAACGAATAGACGGTTTTAGTGCAGTTGTGGTGTTTCAGGAGTCAAAGCTCAGCCCGACAGTACACTCATCGGTTGCAGTCATCAGCTGTGACAAAACATTGCGTAGCGTCTCAACCCGAGTTGGCCGAATGGGACTCGAGTACCGAACTACCATGCCGAGTACTCTTAGCAAGCATTCGATTTGACTCTCCGAGTAGGTTCATTTTATTCTCGGGAAGAAGGATTTCAAACTGTTATTAAAGAGTGATTAAATATAAACTGTAGGAAATACCCCACGAACACTTTCTCACATCAAAATTATTCTGAGGGAGACCCAAAGACATTATAGAAGAAGACTGGCCCCTAGCGGCGAGATTTGAAGCCGGTTACTGTCGCAGGCTGGGGCTTCCCCGCTCGGGGGTATGAACCAAATTAACATTGCGTCTTATGGAGCCGATACATAAAACTGTTTCAAAAGAATGTTAATTACTGTTAGTTTTCAAAAGTACGCTAATATGATATGCAGCTTATGCCAAAGTTGAGATTGACGAACTTAAACGAATGTTTCGGTCAATTTATCCGCTAGATATTTTCGATTGAAAGTACGGCAGAGAGGTTATGGGTGCTAAAGTAAACAATGACCGACCGATCGTTAACTTCGATTATTAAAGAACGGACGCTTTAAATTGATCCAAATTTTCGGTTTAAATGTATGGTATACTATAATGTACAACATATGTGAGACTCGGCACGGTTATTCGCAAGAATAATTGACTAAAATAGGTTTGAAGAGCGAAGCTCCATAAGAGCTAATGTTAATTTGGTTCATACCCCCGCGCGGGGAAGTGCCCTGCCCATCGGCCCGACTCAAGACCGGCTTCACTTTTCCCCCGTGCAAAGAGATAGCAGGGGCCAGTCTTCTTCTATAATGTCTTTGGGGAGACCACAAGACCCCCTATAATATTCTGCGGGATACCCCCAGACCATCCTATAAAATTCCGGGGGAGACCCCCAGACCCCCCTTAAGCGGTTAAATTTTCAGTAGGCTGGTCGCAGAATGTTTTTGATAATTTTCATCAAAATTCAACCAGTTTGAAACATTCCAATTTTTTCTTACGTTCACCCATTATACCCATTTTCCTACTGATTTTAATGAAAACTTTTTACCATCCATAACTTGCCTATACTGCTTAAAGTTTCCCCTTAAAACGCTTGTTTAATAGAAAATTTTGCACATAACGGTTTTATGTTCACGGTAATACTCATGAATTTTGTCAGGGCACGCCACTAATACTACGAGGGTGGATTTTAAAGTAAGTTTACCTACTTTTTTTTCTCAGAAACTATCAATGCTAGAAAAAAAAACAAATCAGCGTTAAAACGTACGTAATTTCAGCTTTCTAACGAGCTTTAGTTTTTCAAATTTGGCTAACGCGTTGCGGAGATATCGTGAATTTTCCCCACCCGTCTCTTCTTCAAACGTGCCCACCTTTTTACGCGCTATACAAAACTGCGAGTTTCGGCAGGCGATGCGCTTATCTCCGGATCAGACAACTAAATAACACCTGAATGCATGTTTTTTTACTAAATAGACTACTCTTCTACTGATAAAATGATCCAATTTGTATCGATCTTCAATATTTTGGTCAGTACTGAAAGTGCAATCATCATGAATTGAAACTGGATTAACAGCTTGCGTCAAAACCTGGTTGAGGAGTATGGGGAAAGAATTTTACGACGGCTGTATACAGAAATTTTTGCACCGATATATAAAAAATTCAAGAATCTAGCGGGTGACTACGTCAACAAATCAGGTGAGATGCCTCACAACAATTTTATAACTTGTTTCAAGAAAATAATAGCTCTATTTTACTTTTTCAAAGTCTTAAACTCATGTTTTCTGTGAGGCTAAAAAGGTGGGCACGTTTGAAGGAGAGACGGGTGTGTAAAATCCACAATATCTCCGCAAGGCGTAATCCAAATTTGAAAAACTGTAGCTCGTTAAAAAGCTGAGAGTACGTACGTTCCAATTCTGGGTTTGTTTTTTTTCTAACATTAATAGTTCCCGAGAAAAAAATAGGTAAACTTACTTTAAAATCCACCCTCGTATATGTTCATACAAACGGACCACAAAAGTCGCGTAGTTGAGCATATGGCGGTTGTTGTCCGAACAACGGTGAAATTATATCAGCACCGTTAAAACGGGCACTTATAATAAGCGAGTCGAGTTTACCTGCAGTTGCATTTGTACATATATCCCGGCTTCAATTACGTTGATATTCTTGGGCGAGACTTTTTTCTTTTAAAGCAGAGTTCGCTGCCTCCGAGTAGTTTTTACGTTTAAAAACAAAAGATAAACGGAGGAAGGTAACGAAGATGGTGATGCTGGTGAATGTTGAGACGTTGATTGAGGGAGGGGAGGTGGGGGATGGGTGGGGGAGGGGAGAAGGGGGAAGGGGAGGGGAGTTTTCTTACTCTGAAAATGAGAGAAATAATAGGAGACTCGTTTTGTGAGGAAAGTTAATCAGTCGAAACAGGGACTGCAGTTGTCATGGGAAAAACTGTTGGCGGATGGGTGGGAAAAGGGAGAGAAGGGGTTGTAGGTGAAGGGTGGTGGGGGTAGGAGAGGGCGTCGCGTCGTTCATGGTGTGCCATGCCGCCGTGCTCCGAGCCAGTAATTTGAGTCCAATTAACTATCAAGAGAGGTGGGCTGCTGGTGGGCGCATGCAGTTATAGGTTGCGACATTTTTTTTTTGTTTTTCATGTTTTGTTTTGTTTTGTTTTGTTTTTTTTTTTTTTTACCGCTCTCCTGCAACCAAGTAAGGTGTTGATGAGACAAGGAAACCGATATTCAAGGAGCTAACAGAGGTAGACAGAGGTGGGCCGCATGCGATGTGACAATAACATATTTCCTCCATTTAAACCTATGTAAAATAATCGATCTTTCTCGAATAGATTTTTTACGCGTATTTAAGGGGAGAAGGAGGTCTGAAATGAAAAAAAAATGGCTTTTTTTGTTTTTAATTTTATTTGAAAGAGGGCGTTCTCAGGTTTAAAATGATATGATACATTGTATAGTTTAGAAAAAAAATCAATTTTTAATGAATTTTTGAAGTTGAAGACTCCTCATTGGGTCAGCTGATTTTTAGTTTTTCCTTTTCGCGATACTGAAAAACCTGGTTTTTTTACCTTTCGGTGCATTTTTCTCAGGAACTAGTAATGCTATTTTCATAATTTTTTTAAAAAAAATTCCTCAGAACAAGCTCTATAAGCAGGACTAGGATATTTTGAGTATCTCTTTTACTTTTTATTTTATAGACATTCAAAGCTCAAAAAAAATGTGAAAAAATCAACCAAACTTTCAACTTTGAAAAAAAAAGAAAAAGTTTTCAATGAATTTTAAAAATCCTAGTCCTGCTTATAGCCAACACTCATACACATCTTCATGCAAAATTGCAGCCTTGTAGGTCAAATAGTTCCTGAGAAAAATGCACCAGAAGGGAAGCATATTTAACATGGTTTAACATATGACCTCCTTCTCCCCTTAAAAGGAAAAAAAAGACGAGGCTGTCAGATTGTACCAGCCCCCATTGGAACTAGAGAAGATGGTACGGGTTGTCAGTTTCATTTATCACTTCATTTATCCAGTCTGCCAGCCGCAATCAAACGATTTCAAAGATTTCAAAACTTTATCTGACGGATATTAGAGAGGACAGGGGTTTTCCGAGAGAATTCTATAGCGTGTTCCAGATCGTGGCAGTTCAGAGTCAAAATTCTACCGGAAAAACAAACTCAATTGAATTGCCTGTACGGAAGTACACGTCACGTGTGTGAAGTTGAGGTATTGCATTGTCCATCTCTGCGCACATAGGTGAATGAATAAAAACAAAAACACAAAAACAAGTATAATCGCACGATGGATCAACACCGTAGAGTTGACATTTCTGTAATATAAAATTCATTAATAAACAACCGCTATTAGACGGTTAAACGAATTTTTGCACTTAATTCCGTCCACTGTTTTTTCTGCTCTCGACATTTAGTCCTTGAAAATTCGTCCGATCATCTTAACTCCTTGTTTTTCTCGTCCTTATTGCTAACATATTAGTATAATTAAGTAATATTTCTTTAGACCACGCATACATTATAAAGCATCGCGCAATTTGGTGTTGACATTTTGTCGATGGCACTGCTCCCTGCTCTCAGTCGCTTTCTGCAATTCGCAGTAGTGCGAGCTTCCACATCGTATCGATCCGAAATTTCGGCTGAAAAGATATGAAAACCCTTGAGGGCGATCGACTCCATTCGCCAAGCTGAATCGATAGAGGGGTCACAAGGGGGGTTTTGGTGACATCACATTTTTGCCCATGTTCAAAACCCTTCACTGCATGGGATTTTTGTTTTTTCGACCAAAACTGGATTTTTCGATTCACTAGGTGGTCAAATATATGGGAAAAATAGCAAAAAAATAATTAGACAGTTTTTCGGTGAAAATTCTCATTTTTCCATTTTTGTCTCAATTTTTCCATGTGCTATAACACCATAAGAAATGGCGGGAAAAGAAAAAACTTTTATTTTCCAAAATGTTCAAAAAAATAAAAAAATTTTACTTTAATTGGATTTTTCAAAGAGCAAATGCCAGAAGCTTAGTAAAAATAATGAAATTGGGGTTGAATTGGATACGCACGGAAAAAAAAAAGATTAGTGAAATTAACCATACGATAGCTGATTTTGGCACCTGCTAGATGTTATGGTAAACTTGACCAGAAGTATGGTACATTTACCGATACTTTGAGTAAATTCGACATGCAATCAGGTAACATCGCCTAGTACCTAGTCAAAACATAGTATACTTTTGGTTAACATTGCCATAACATCTAGCAGGTGCCAAAATCAGCTATCGTATGGTTAATTTCACCGAAGTTTTTTTTCCGTGCGGGGGCAAATTTTCCCCCAACCATGATTTCTTTTTTTAATGCATTATAATGAGTGCTGGAGGTATTTTGAAAAATGTTTGAGCCCCTTTTTGTTTTCTTATGATGTGACACTGGTGATACAATTGGAAATAAGTCAAAATATACATTGCAGTGTCTAATATAGGGCTTTTTACATCATGTGACACCGGTGTCACAATATGCAGTGAAGGGCTAGGAGTCATGAGTTGAACTGGAGATCTACTTCAAATCTGTCACGTGACGCCGTTTGAACCAATTGGATTGATCGATTTCCGCTATCTCGTCTAAAAGAGCGGAATCAGCTGTCTGGTCCCTTTTCCTAGACCCAGTCACATATGTAATATTTGCTTTGACGGGTGGAATCACGGGTGGATTGTAAACGTCATTGAACAAATACACGAAACCGAAACGGCATCATTGATTTGCAGTGAATCTGCGTGCATAAACCACGGTGCGATGACCGCGCGGCGCCTGGTGGTGTCACGACGCGAATAAAAGAAATTGAATCCCAAATCACGAGTATTACTCCTGTTTTTATTGCCTACTCCTTTATTTGTTTTCGCTCGAAATAAACCAGAGGAAAGAGAGAAGGCACGAGAATAAGGGGGGGGGGGAGTAAAGAAAAAGAAAAAAAAATCTGTATTGAGACGTCAGAGGAATCTCAAGACAAGCTCCTTGTTGTGGTAGGTCTCACAACACCGACGCACTATGTTCTGAAATCGGAATTAAGTGGCCAAAAAATCAGTGGAAAAAAAGATCAGTCAAAAATCATCGCTTTCGACATTTCATCCTTAATTAAAAACTTTCCAATGACATTTCTAGGTTTAACTTACCTGTGTTGTGGCCAAAAATCAGTGAAAAAAGACATTAGAAATCATCGCTTTCGACATTTCATGCGCTTAGTTAAAAACTTTTCAATGGCATTTCTAGGTTTAACTTACCTGTGTTGTGGCCAAAAATCGGTGAAAAATGACATCAAAAATCATCACTTTTGAAATTTCATGCATAATTAAAAACTTCAGGCATGCAAGGTTTAACTTACGTGTGTTAAATAAGTGTTCGCTGTGATTAGAATATTGCTGTAGAGAGTTTTTAAATGATAAATTGATGGGAAATTTGGTTTATGATTTTTGGCCACTTTTCCATGATCTGAGAGTTCTGAGACTATAGTGCGCCGTGCCACGACGAAGACCAGGAGCTCGCGGAGCCTCGCACCAGTCACCAGACGCGGTTGCCAATGCGGAAAGAAATAGATTGGGAGCGTTTTAGAATTTATCGGATCGGGGAGCTGGTGAAACTAAGATTATACGCAAAATGGCAGGAGGATTATGAAATCAATCGATAGATTAACCAGTACTATAAAATTTCTTACTCAAATAATAAATGATTCAGTAAAATCAGTGCTTCTCAAGCGAAATTGAAAGTATATATCCTCTGTAAACCGGGGATCAGAGGTTATGCGGAAGGTAGGCCTCGTATACACGCTCAAACAGTTCGGTCAAATGGTTAGCAGAGATTTCGTCCAATACAAAAATGTACAAAGTTTGTTTAGTCCAACTTTCCATTTTGTCCAATGTTAGAATGCGTACAAAAATGATTTGTCCAAATTTAAAAACGTCCAGAGTTTACTTTTGTCCAACAGGAAGATTGGCCAAAAACATTACGTCCAAAAATGAAAATATCCGCGCTCTACGCATGTGGGCGACACGATCTGCGCATTCAAAGAGTTTGTTATTGTAAGAGTGATGGTGATAAAGATAAAGGCAGTGCCTTAGCTTTGCATTGCTTTACCACGCTGCGACAAAATAATTTCAGTGAAGGGCATTTTTTAATGCTAAACTCTTCAATTCTTAAAAAGAGAAATCAATTTTTATTTGATATATATAGGATTTTGTGAAACGGTATACTTTGGACGCATGTAGTACGTGAACGAAACCGAAAAAAAGTAAATAAATGGAAAACAATACTTAGAGTTATATAAATAAAAAAAAAATTAACCGAAAAAAGGATGAAAATTTGACACTTAATTTTGACATTAGGAGGTTATTTAAACATTACACTGCTGCATAGGGGAAAAAATTCAGTCGTAGCCGCGGGAACTCGTCATAATTAATTAACCTCAATTGAAAATAGATGTCTTTATTTCTTCATCACTGAGCAGGTATGTTCTATCTACAAAAATAACATTCAATCTGACGATAGAATAGTTACATAGTCTCTTTTGATAGAAAAATTGAGATTGTTCATTTCTTCCAATAAGCAATAGTGTGTTCTGTTGATTTGTTGATTTCCATGAATGTTTCAAAATATTGGACGAAAAATCGTCCATTCCTTCGATTCAAAATTGACTAAATAATGTGGGTAAGTTGTACGTTGGATAAATTAGCGCTTTGGGCGAAATAATAATGGACAATTTAAATTGGACTAATTTACATTGGACGATCTTTCTTGGACAAAACATGTATTGGACGAATTAGTATAGGATGGGATCTCTTGGATTCTTGGAACCGGTCAAATATAGTCAATAGAGCAATGAATAAGCCGAAATTCTCCTCTGAACGCCGGATGTTTCGTCTGTATAGGTGATCGGTATTCATCAGTGGCGGTTCGTGAAAGGCGATATATCGATGTCCACTCCAATAAAAACAAAAGAAAATTATCGATTTCTCGGGGGCTCAATTGCACACCCTGACGATCGATACTTTTCTATAGTTTTAAATGGAGTAGACATCGATACACCGCATTTCACGAGCCGCCACTGGTATGCATCCAACAAGAGCCGTTGAATGGATCTATTTGTGGGGCCATCAAATAAGTCCTTCAAACGAGGTCACTATGATCATTATTTCGACTTTAGCAAATAACGACTTTAGATCAAGTTTCATGTTTGAACTTTGGAAGTATCAAGTTAGAAGCTCTGTCGTTTGATCAAACATCTTTGAACGTATATGGGGGTGAAGCTATCATAGAATAGGTGTACCTACATCGGTTTACCGGAAGTTTTCTTTCATTTTCGCCTAGAAAGCAAGTGTTTTACTAAACCTTCATTATTTTAGTAAGAAATGTTATGAGTAGAATTGATTTATCGGTTAATTTTGAAACTTGCCTTCCATTTTGTATTTATAATCTCAGTTACGCAAGCCTCGCTTGCAATGCTGGCGTATGATCCAGAAAACCGTTAACGAGATGGAACATGATGGAACAAGCCAGTGCGTTTCAAGCGTTCTGTCGGAATGTCAAGGCTGAGAGACAAGCTAACCACTCAAAAAAGTCGGTCTACCAATCGCAGTTACTTTAGACCGAACCAAAGTAACCGAGTACCCTTCCACCTTATTCCGTCGCGTTCCGAAAAGAAAAAAGTAAAATAGGAGTGAAGGGATCTCGGATACACACCGGAATACAGGCAAACGACCTGAAAGAGGTGACATTTTTTTTAATTTAATCGAACCGCGACAGAACGAGATGGAACACGCTGGAACGTTACATTTTTTCATTGCAGTTAGCTATAGCGAGGCTCGAGCGTTCCAGAGTGGAACGAAATAAGACAGAAAGTAACCCGTTCCATCTTGTTCCACCACGTTCCATTAATAATAATAATAATAATAATAATAATAATAAAAACAAACAAACCAGCCTCACAGGCTCTTTAAATCTAGCAACCCTGAACTTCACGCGCTCCGAAACGTAAAAACGCAAGTCGTGAAGCGCACATGTTTCTTTGATTTCACCGTGTCATGCTCGTGTCTCTCACAAAATATTTCCTATTTTTCTCTCTCTCTCTCTCTCTCTCTCTCTCTCTCTCTCTCTCTCTCTCTCTCTCTCTCTCTCTCTCTCTCTCTCTCTCTCTCTCTCTCTCTCTCTCTCTCTCTCTCTCTCTCTCTCGATATTTTTACTTTATTCCGTTTCACCCGACCCCCCTCCCCCCTGTACACGATTCCGTTTGATTCCCTCTCTCTTTTCTTTCTTTGTTTTCTTTTTTTAATGTTACGATACATAGGCCTTTGCCTAGGAATCCGAGCATAGTTAAAATTCGAGCGGCGTACATTTCAGATTAGAATATTGGCCGAGTGTGATATGCGCATGTGTGTTTTACACCCGCAAGCCTCCGGGATAGTAGCCTCCACATTTCAATTTTGCAACAACAACAAAAATACCGTTTTATGAAAAAGTCTCGCTCTCCAGGCTGATGGGATACTTATAATATTTTTTTACTTCGTATCACACGTTTCTGTAATCTTATTTTTCTACCCAAGATGAGGAGTAGCACAAATGAGAAAAAGATTTTATAATTGTTATTTTAACCTTTCATGTACAAAGTCCGAACCAATTTGTTTAATTCAAAGTTCAATATGTATCACATGGTTTCATTTAATCGTATTGACGGTGAAAGAACGTTGTATACTGAACATTTCGAAAGAATATCTCGCTGAGCGCCTTCAATTAATGGCGTATGCAAAAACAAGTACCGCGGAGTAGGAATATTTATCTACTCGCTCGATTTGAATGGACAGCACCCATAAGCGCAAAAATCCGAAAACTAGAACCCAAAAGCGCAAAAACGATGTTCCAAAAGCGCAAAAAGGATCTCGAGAAATATGCCTAAAAGCGCAAATGCTAATGTAAAAAGATGTGACCCAAAACCGCAAAGATAATTTAATTGCTAATTCTTACCTAATGCACTGGCAACGCTGTATATTTGCAACCCACTTCTTTCAGATAACTTTCGAGCGTGAGTTGATTACTGAACAGCTGAGAGTGTGAAGAAAGTAGTTGCTTAAAGCTCTCTTCCTTGGAATTTGATTTTGGCGGTTTGACCCATATATGCCCATTGGGTCGTTAACGACCCACGTATAATGGTGTTTTTGGGACCAAATTACAGTAAATTTAGACCAATTTTACTCAAAATTCAATGTTGTGATCTTTCAGCACCTCTAATTTAGCTGGACCAGAAAATTTCACAATTTTTAAATTTAATTTTTTATTTTTAACTCTAAGATGGTGTTTTTTAAAAAAAAAAACACCAGAAAACACCCAACATGTTCAAATAAAGTTGGGCATATATGGGTTAAAAGCAGACTTTAGCTTGATATAAGTTTCTGCTTGCAGAACAGCGATGAAGGAGTGAATGTTTGGATGAGATGAAGCAACATTTTTTCTAAAGTGTCCATGAAACTAAAATTCGCCACTAAAATTCTCCGATTTTGCATTCCACATTTACTCACTAGAGTTAGCATGGTTGCCAAATCAAACATTATTTTTTAATAGCATTGTGACTGAAAGTGTCCTCAGTAAAATGCACCCATTTACGCAAATTTTCCTTGCCCAGAACATACCCATGTGCGCAAAAGAGTATTTTGCGCATTTGGGGATTTGCGCTTTTGGGATTTGCGCATTTGGGTATTTACCATTTGAATATGTGTTCGGCGCGGCACGAGAGTTGACTGCTAACTTGGTTCTGAAACGGTTAATAGACTGTTTTAGTCGAGCGATACATTGTATCAATTGCCGTCCGAAGGTCTCCGGTTCAATGTAATTTCTCCATGATGAGCGCATTTTTGAACGGACATTTTAACAGTTTCAAGAAATTAATGCGACCATTTAGCGATCATGAATTCTACGTCCTCGAAAATTCTTCATTATTATGTAATGCCGGTTTCTTGCCCAAAACTACCGAAATTAATGAGACATTACAGATGAAATTATGCATTCGGAGGTTAAAGTCACCCGAAATCCCGCCAATTCCACAACAACAACAATAACATTTGGGTAATTCTAACCTCCAATTCCTTCCTTTCGAGGACGTAAACTTCATAACCGCAAAAATGTTGCATTAATTTGTTTGATTTAATAGCCTAAGTTTTTGTTCAAAAGTGCGCTCATGGGGAAAATACATCGAATCAGAGTTTGTTGGGAACCATGTGGCCCTCGGATATCAATTGATACGATATATCGCTCTACTAAAACAGTCTATGCGATAAATATCAAATACTTATTTGTCTCACTAGCTGTCAGTTACACTTATACCTTTCCTGTTGCCTCTAGACAGCTCACATTCACAGATGCTGAGAAGAAATCAAGAAGGCTGTTTTTGGTCCCATTTGTGAAAATTAAAGTTCGACTGAAAATGCTCGTTAAAAAGGCTCTATTCACCATTTAATTAATTATCATTTTTATTACTAACATTTTATTTTTAAATTTAAATAATTTATGAGGTTTTTTCAATCTTAAACGTCTGAAGTGTATTTCTAAAATGAGGTATTATGGTATTTCCCCCCTTTTTTTTTGAGAAACCCCTAGGGAGGTACTCGAATTTCAAGCGCAAATTTGTGCATATAACCACACGAACTAAGTCAAAGCTTACTTCATAATTATGTAGTTCTAAGATCGCCGCGATCACTTTTTCATACTTCGATTAATCTGATGAAAGGGTAAATGTGCTGTTTAACAGGTGTGTCTCTTCCTTACATGCAAATGCCCTCTTTTTTCACCATAGTTTTAATCAAGAATTGCTTTACACTGATTGTGAGAGAAAAGGTCCAGATTTCAATCCGATGGATAGCGCCACTCTTCACTTGTGGATAATTGAAAACAATGAAAAAACGCGAGATCAAACAACGTCAACGTTTAATGAGGATTCTTTTATAGCCCTAAATAAGAAAACTTGGTTGAGAATTCAAGCCGTAATATTGGGAATTCATGTCGACATAAACTTAACGAATGCGAGTGAGTTCGAGTCTAGACTCTATCTGCCCAACTCTCTCACGGCTTGAGACTTAATGTAATTTTCGTATTTCCCGGAAGAGCAGAGAGGGCGTTTAAAAGTGGTTGAAAGCCCACTAAAAAGACGGGTCTGCCCGTAAGTCTGTTTTGCCTTTTAAAATAAAATTGTCGGTGCACCGGAAGAGCAGAGTGGGCGTTTTCAGAGCCCTGCGCCTTGTCAGCGATTAAGAGCTCACCAAAAAGACAGGACTGCTCGTTAGTATGTTTTCCCATTTAAAATAACATTGTCGGTGCCCCGGAAGAGCAGAGGGGTTGTTTTGAGAGCCCTAAGCCTTGTCAGCGATTTAGAGCTCAACAGAGAGACAGGTCTGCTCGTAAGTATGTTTTCCCATTTAAAATAACACTGGCGGTGCCCCGGAAGAGCAGAGGGGGACGTTTTGAGAGCCCTACGCATTGTCAGCGATTAAAAGCCCACAAAAAGGACAGGTCTGCTCGTTAGTATGTTTTCCCATTTAAAATAACATTGGCGGTGCCTCGGAAGAGCAGAGGGGGCGTTTTGAGAGCCCTGCGCCTTGTCAGCGATTTAGAGCTCACCAGAGAGACAGGTCTGCTCGTAAGTATGTTTTCCCATTTAAAATAACATTGGCGGTGCCGCGGAAGAGCAGAGGGGGCGTTTTGAGAGCCCTGCGCCTTGTCAGTGATTTAGAGCTCACCAGAGAGACAGGTCTGCTCGTAAGTATGTTTTCCCATTTAAAATAACATTGGCGTTGCCCCGGAAGAGCAGAGGGGGCGTTTTGAGAGCCCTGTGCCTTGTCAGCGATTTAGAGCTCACCAGAGAGACAGGTCTGCTCGTAAGTATGTTTTCCCATTTAAAATAACATTGGCGGTGCCGCGGAAGAGCAGAGGGGGCGTTTTGAGAGCCCTGCGCCTTGTCAGCGATTTAGAGCTCACCAGAGAGACAGGTCTGCTCGTAAGTATGTTTTCCCATTTAAAATAACATTGGCGGTGCCGCGGAAGAGCAGAGGGGGCGTTTTGAGAGCCCTGCGCCTTGTCAGCCATTTAGAGCTCACCAGAGAGACAGGTCTGCTCGTAAGTATGTTTTCCCATTTAAAATAACATTGGCGGTGCCCCGGAAGAGCAGAGGGGGCGTTTTGAGAGCCCTGTGCCTTGTCAGTGATTTAGAGCTCACCAGAGAGACAGGTCTGCTCGTAAGTATGTTTTCCCATTTAAAATAACATTGGCGTTGCCCCGGAAGAGCAGAGGGGGACGTTTGGAGAGCCCTACGCATTGTCAGCGATTAAAAGCCCACAAAAAGGACAGGTCTGCTCGTAAGTATGTTTTCCCATTTAAAATTACATTGGTGGTGCCGCGGAAGAGCAGAGGGGGCGTTTTGAGAGCCCTGCGCCTTGTCAGCGATTAAAAGCTCCCAAAAAAAACAGGTCTGCTCGTAAGTATGTTTTCCCATTTAAAATAACATTGGCGGTGCCGCGGAAGAGCAGAGGGGGCGTTTTGAGAGCCCTGCGCCTTGTCAGCGATTTAGAGCTCACCAGAGAGACAGGTCTGCTCGTAAGTATGTTTTCCCATTTAAAATAACATTGGCGGTGCCGCGGAAGAGCAGAGGGGGCGTTTTGAGAGCCCTGCGCCTTGTCAGCCATTTAGAGCTCACCAGAGAGACAGGTCTGCTCGTAAGTATGTTTTCCCATTTAAAATAACATTGGCGGTGCCCCGGAAGAGCAGAGGGGGCGTTTTGAGAGCCCTGTGCCTTGTCAGCGATTTAGAGCTCACCAGAGAGACAGGTCTGCTCGTAAGTATGCTTTCCCATTTAAAATAACATTGGCGGTGCCCCGGAAGAGCAGAGGGGGCGTTTTGAGAGCCCTGCGGCTTGTCAGCGATTTATAGCTCACCAGAGAGACAGGTCTGCTCGTAAGTATGTTTTCCCATTTAAAATAACATTGGCGGTGCCCTGGAAGAGCAGAGGGGGCGTTTTGAGAGCCCTGCGCCTTGTCAGCGATTAAAAGCCCCCAAAAAAGACAGGTCTGCTCGTAAGTATGTTTTCCCATTTAAAAATGCCTCCCGGCAGGCCGGTAAGACGAAGTAGATTCCATGCTTGGTTAAATCATTTTTTCACAAATTTAAATATAGGTTATAATTTTCGTTGAATTTTTCTCTGAATTTTTCTTTTTTATTTTATCAGCTGCTCAAAATCCAAATATAATTGTGAAAAAGATTATATTACCAACAGAGAAATGTGTAATCTTTACAATGCAAGTGAGAAATAAAAGCTAGGTTATATAAGTTTTTCACAAATTTCAATAAATATGTTATGTTATGATTTTCTTTGAATTATTCATTTTTCTTTTTTTTTTATCAGCTGTTCAACATTTAAATAAAAATGACCATGAGAAAAAGATTATAGTACAAAGATTGAAAAATGTGTAATCTTTGTAACGGTAATGAGGAATAAATCTGAATAAGAGCAGCTGATAAAACAAGAAAATAAATAAATAACGTACCTAAGCAACAGTGTACGTGTAAAACAATGAAAGAGCAATTATACCAATACGCCATCCTTGTCTTTCACTTGTAAATTCCCATAAGAAACTAAATAGCTCGTAAAACACGTAAAACACAAGGAAAATTCAAGGCAAAGAGCATATGAACTAAAAACATCCTCCACGATATATACTAAAATTTTTGAAACAAAAAAACAATTTCTTCATATAAAAACACTGCCAAAAAACCCGAAAAACACATCGCTATAACTCGCTTACAACGCAAAAAACAAAAAAATGACTCGAGTAAAAAAGCTGCGTAACAAAACGGCTAACATAAATTTTCCCAAAAAAAATACTCAAAACAAACACTCCTAAAAATAAACCTCAAAAACACATTTTACGACTCAAACACGGCCCATAACGCGAAAACTAACTGTCGGATTTACACCATCTTCGAACTCATCCAAGAATTAAACCCAACGAATAGTTGAGACAAATTTCAAAAATAAAAACCAAAAATTACGAACAGGATCGTGGGACATAAAAACGGTAAAACTGGCTGAAACATACATATAAACATATATATATATATATATATATATATATATATATATATTATATATATATATATATATATATTGTAAGAATGTTTTCCCCTTTAAAATAACATTTTCGGTGCCCCGGATGAGCAAAGGGGGCGTTTTGAGTTTCTTGCGCTGTGTTAGCCATTAAAAGCTTTTAACAAAGACAGTTCTGCTCGTAAGTATGTTTTCTCAATTAAAATTACATTGTCGGTGCCCCGGAAGAGCAAGAGGGTCCGGGTGACCCCCACATCGCCGGTTACCTTTCCCAATTATAATGAGGCCCCCGAAGTGCATCTTGCTTCGGGGCCTTCAGAGGTGTAGCTACGGCCCGTGTATTTCCAACATCCCGGATTAATTTTTGAGTTTTTCAGCTTGAAACTTTCAGGGAATCTCCTTGAAGTAGGCTTGAAAGTGACGACATTCCTAAAAGTTGTGTTTTTTAGCGTATTTATCAATTTTAGCCAAAAACTGTTGACTTTTTAAGCACCGCGACTTAGTGCCTTCTGCCTGAATTTTTTTCAAATCTCCCACAAAAACCAATGTTAAATCTAATGCGCCAAGGAGAGAAAATAATACAACAAACGCGTTTTTCCTGAGACAAATTTCATCCTGATCTGGAAGGGTTAAATAGGGGGGGGGCTGTTTAGTGGCGTACCGGAAACTTTGGGGCCCCCCCCGCGAACCTTCAGTCGGGGCCCCCTACAATCTACATATTCACACAGTGAATGGAGGGTCCATAAAGACACAATTTCTCCCCCCCCCCCATCTAGAGGGTGCTCGGGGATCCTCCCCTGAAATTTTGTGGAAATTGAGTGCTCTCGAGACGTTTTTTCACGCAGTTTTAGGTTTAAAATTCCGTTTCTCTCCCAAGAAAGAAAATAGCTAAATTTCTGTTTCTGACAGCCTTATAATATCCATTTAATACCACGGAAAATGCATGGCAAACTTACCACATTTAACGCAGGAACAAAGCAGCTCTTTTTACATTATTAATATTACACTTATTTATTTCCTAGCCCATCTTTATCTTCATTCTTTCAAATCTTATATTTTGTCAAATGCACGGGTCAGATGTAATCATGGGGCCCTAATTAGGAGCCCTTTGGGTCGGGGGCCCCCCCGCGCCGCGGGGGCAGCGGGGGCCTCCGATACGCCACTGGGGCTGTTTCCAATTTTCACGAGCCGCCACTGTGCTACGTGTATTATACGTGTATGTGCTTACAGTGTATCCGCTGAGAAATGCGGAACGGTAGCGCTTTCACCCGGTTTTAATACCGTGCGCATTCTTTTGCTTCTTTCGTGCAGCTAAAACCTCTGAATTAATGAAATGGTCAAAACAAGCGCCATTTTATAACATCTAATAACTAATATCAACTCTGGAGCGTCGAGACGTACGTAACAAGGCAAACATATCACCCGTTTATTGTACACTGTATACCCTACAACGTGAGCATACTGAGCACTCCACTCATACATTTCACTCGGAATTATTTAAGGGTATTAAGGAGATTACTTGGGACTCATTAGTGAAGTATAAATGTATATACATACATGTGTTGTTATGTGTGGTGGTGGCAAACGGCGTATATATCTTCAACATAATGCCATGCCCTTTCAGGAGTTCACAGACTCTGCAATATAACTAAGCTGACGACACTAATGCACATAGGCCAGTTTTATCGCGTCATCTAAATGTCATTTTCTCCCTACCATTTTTTTTCTTCTTTTTTTCCTCTTTTCCTTTTTCTTCCTTTTTTCTTCTTGCTGGAAGGGGGGTCAAAAATAATTTTATATTTATACGAGCATGCAAAAGCTTAATCCTGCTAGCCGAGTGTCTTTGTTCTCTTGTTTATTTACTTTTTGTTTTTATTATTAAATAGATGCCTATGATTATCTTTTTCTCGGGTCGAGTACCTTTGTGTTCTCATGGGTGCCAGTTTTTACTTGAGATAACCGTGTTTCGTACTGTTCGTGAACTGAATCGGCAATAACGTCAAAGTAGTATACACTGGAAGCTTTCAGGATTCATCGGATTAGAGGGCGCGGGGGGAGGGGGAAGGGGGGAGGGGGGAGGGTTAAATGATGAATTTTCCTTTTTTTCATTAACATTATTATTATTATTATTATTATTTAATTTTTATTTTTTTGAGTCGGGACTTTTTCGTTGCAAACTCATGCCGATAGGTACCAGTATGACCTTTCATTCATAAAATGTTTGCGTTCCTTTGATGATTTTATCAAGAGAAAGAAATCAACAGACGTCACTCAACTGTGACTCTCTTTGAGACCATTATACAATATGTTCTGACATTTTGTCAGAAAAGTACTGATGCTTTCGAAAAACTGATTGCTTTCAACTACTTCAGAGAGTATTCTAAAATCAATGACAGAGCCATCTGAATGTGCAAGGATATGGTTATTCTTCAAAAACTCAGGATTTTTCAGTGCGACCGGACGTCACATAGTTAGATAACCTAATAAACAATGACACATTCAAGTTGCTTTTCAGCTAAAAATAATTTGAGCTAAAACAACAAGAAGACATAAATTATTGCATATTAAAGTTAAATGTTTCGGTAGTATTTTTTTTTTTTTTTTTTTTTTTTTTTTTTTTTTTAAGAAATGTAATCCTGAAATTGGGTTTACAAAATTTATTGGAATCCTAAATTTTCGCACTGCCGTTTTTGCAAGAAATTGTTTTCTCACAATAAAAAAAACAATATGATAATATAATATGATTTTCGTAAATAATATGATTTATTGATATCGTCTGCGTATCTTTAGAGAAAATATCTTCAAGAGGTTCGATGATAATTTGGGACATTTCTGAAATTAGAACCCATAAATTCAACAGGTGCTCTTTTTAGACAAAAATCTGTATCCATACATAATGCAGATTTCTCAGAAAGACCGCACCCAATATTTTAAGGGCCCATTTTCTGATAACGGCTTCCATTGAACCTCAAAATAATCGATACATACTTTTGTACTAATAAGAGAAAGACGATGACTGATCGTCAAACAGAGATAAAATCTATATCGATTGCCATCAACGGAATTTTGGCAACTGTGCCTCTGACCCTTTCCCTTCTTCACCTGTACTCTGTCCCCTGGAAAAAAAATTGCTTATGAAAATACCTCTCGACTTGATGTCATAATTCTCATTCCTCTCCGTCAAAATCAGTCATATTAAAATAGTTTCAGAGCTACCTGCCAACAACTTCTCTGACCGTTATCCGCATTTTTTTTGTTCGGAGTTGGGGATACCTTACTTTATGCAACGTCATTTCGCAACTTTTTTGTGAAGGGGGTTTGAGGGGGCAAACCCGATGAAATTGTTTGTTTTATTTATTTATTTATTTTATTTTATTTTTTTGTTTGTCTATTTATCCATCTACCCCCCCCCCCCCCCCCTCCACGCTGAATAAAACTAGAAAGTTCCCCTCAAAATGCCGATTTTTTTCAGATCTTGTCCAAACTCCAGAAATTGCACAAGGGTTGCTTTCTTGTTTCCATAATTTCCCAATTGTTCTTTTCCTGTTTATTGACAAATTAAATTTTAAGAAAGGTATGGAAGAAAAATGGTTGCCATCAAAAGCAATGAGAAAATTGGAGAGAGTAGGAGGACATTGGAGTAATTCAATGATGGCTGGATGACTTTCGATAACATTTGGCGAATGAATCTACTACGAGAGTACAGACAAATTTTCTCCTTCAAATTGTAAAGGAAGTGCGGGGATCCGGGGGAAATTTTGGGGCCTCTCTTAAAATGTTAAAAGAATTTCTGTATAGTAGAGGGGTCGGGGGTCTCCCCCAGAATTTTAAAGGGAGGTGTTCGCACAATTTTTTTCCTTTTCCATCTTGTTAGATTCAAAAATCATTGCAAACTTTTGCTACAGGGGATTGAAGGATTGATTATTGTATAAAGACTTGTAAAACTGATAGTGAGTGCATTAAAAAATCACGAAATTCACTCTCAAAATCGGACTTAATGGAGGACAGACGCAGGTATCATGAGAGATAGACTCCTATCTAATTTGAGACATATCTATACGTGTTTCCGTAGAGAAAGGTACAAATTAGACAGGAATCTCCCATGATACCTGCGTTGAACCACCATTTCGATCTAGCTGTTATAGCAGGAATGTGAGTTTACTACTGAATTTTTAGACTTTTTCAGCGTGATTTTCGTGGTTTTTGCTGCTGTTTTACATCAGATTGGACTATTCATTTGCTCCCAGCAAAAGTTTGCAAGAGCCCCATTGCACGTTTTATATTTCGCAGTAGCTACAGTTTGCAAAAAAAAAAAAAAAAATTGCCTGCAACATAAACGCAAAGAGACTCCCTGACTCCCTAGTAAAACAAGAGAAACATAAAAACCCACGACATGAGTTAGTTAGGGGGGAGCGTAAAAAAGGGATGCGTCGACGACTAAAGGGTTGCCTAACTACCACGGCACTGCGCATATTAAAGATGACGGCAACACCGATGTTAGCGATGTAGTGTACACTGGCGCACACCGTATAAAAAAATACGATTTTTCCAGACATACAAAGATGTTGTTTTTTTTCTTTATAAAAATTTTTGTGTTGATATTTTCTAATAAAAACCATAATATTTGAATTATTTTAAGCTTTTGCATGGGGGGAGGACACACGCACAGATTCACACGGAGTTTACACGGATTAAAGTTATATCGCTGTTTATAAGTCCATAAACTTTATTTTTATTCGTCGCATAATGCATTCAACAAGGTGCACGCTTATCTCAAGTGGAAGCCTACTGGGCATGAGCGCCTGCAGCGGGGGGCAAGGGGGGTGCCCCCCCCCCTCTGGAATTCAAAAGAGTTCAAATTTTACGATAAAAAATAAAATGAACAAAAGAAAATGAAACTTTAATCGAAGAAGTAATGGTTGACGAACTTTATTATTAGTTTATTTTGTCATTATAACGCATTTTTTGCAGGGAGTAGTAGGTTTTATGCATTTTTTGCAAGGAATAGTATGTTTATGCATTTTTCATCATTATCATCTGTTGTCCCTTAATTTATAATATCAAACAATTCAAAATTAATAATATTATTTGATACACATACAGTAGCTTAAAAATTGTTTCCATTTGGAAAAAAGGGGGGGGGGAATCATTTTTCCTCCGGAGGGGACCCTACTCTTTCCATTGGGGCTCAACATGCCTCCTTGGACATTTTTCTGCTGGCGCCCATGCTAATGGGTAACTTGCATAACCACCATGGAAGATTTTTAGGTTAGGTTTAAGGTGTAATTTGTTCGATTCATTTCCATGTATTTTGATTCAACGAAAAGAGGATTGAACATAACATGCTTAGATCCATTGTGCGGTTGCACTAAAATACATTGGAATGAATGGAAAAAATCCCTGCACCATCGCAACTTTCTTTTCAAGTTCGTTAGAGTGAAAAAATAAAATTTATACCTTAAACCTACTCTCAGATGAAAAAAAACAAAAAAAAAAAAAAAAAAAAAAACAAAAAAACAAAAAAAACAAAAAAAAAACAAAGCCCAAGGAAACTCTCATTACTATTTTTTTCATTGGCTTTTTCTACCTCAGCTGATGAGTTTGCCTGAATTTAAAGGATTTCTTAACCTTTTCACTGCGTTCGACGAGTATACGTGTCCAACACAATAGTCATCAAGTAACAAGATAATAGTGCACCGCAGTGCGTTCAACGAATATACTCGTCCGGTTTCCTCCCGCCCTTTCTCAGCCTGTTCAGCTGTCGCATCTGCGCGGAATATAGCAACAGATACTCTACCTATCGGGAAGACCACGAACTAGGTGATGAAAGCGCTATGGCAATGCTATTCGCATCAAAGATATTATATACTATATAGATATCGAATGCTCGGGAATAAAACGGTCCAGATTCCTGTAAGTATGCAACTTGTTTTGCGCATAGGCAAACATAGTCTCTCTCTCTCTCTCTCTCTCTCTCTCTCTCTCTCTCTCTCTCTCTCTCTCTCTCTCTCTCTCTCTCTCTCTCTCTCTCTCTCTCTCTCTCTCTCGATGAGAGCGAGAGAGATAGAATGCTTGCCTATCGCAAAACACGCTGCCTACATGGCCGGCGAATCTTCCAATTTGTGTACCCCCTAGCAGGTCCATTTTCCCCGCGTAAGGTAGGGACTCATTCAGTATCTATATAATATATAATATCTTTGATTCGCATCACGCAACTCGGGATTCAAAAGAACTCCGCAGTGAAAAGGTTAAACCTAACCTAGAAATTCTCCCCGTTGGTTTACGTAGGTTACACATTAGACGGCTCCTCTAGATGAATGTATACATATTATGTATAGCTCCGTGGTTAAATTATATGTCCAGGAAATATCATGTTCTGATCCACCGCGTGCCGTGCAGGGATCGTGGCATTCTGGGCACGTTTCCCGTCAATTGAGTTTTAAGCTTTAACTGAACGAGGACCGAGTCGCTGAGTTGCGAGTCGCGTTTTCCCCCGCGCGCGCTTCGCGAGGCTGCGTTGAATTGGGAGTCGCTTTTAGAGTCGAGGGGGAGGGGGTGGATGGCGAGGGTAGATGGTGGACGATGAGCGGTAAAACGGTAAGCAGTGGTTGCGGTGACGGTATAACATGCATTATCATTACCTTTAAATAAACTCACACTCACACAAGCCTTGAACCTAACCCAAACGTCTTCAAATAAAATATAAACTGTAGGGAATACCTTACGAACACTTTCTCATATCAAATTTAATCTGGGGGAAACCCCCATACCCTCCTTTTATATTCTGGAGGAGACCCCCAGACCCCCTTTAATATCCTGGAGGGACCCCAGACCCCCCTTTGACATTCTGAGGGGACCCCCAGATCCCCCTTTCATATTTTTATCAAGATCCAAAGATCCATTTTTTTTTTTTTTTTTTTTTTTTTTTTTTTTTTTTTTTTTTTTTATTAGATATTATGTTATAAAAATTCTCACACTTGAGAAACGTATATAATTTACTTAATTTAGAATAAAATGATAATTAAAATACAACAGAGTAGTATTTTATTTGCTTAAATTTAGGTGCTGGATAGCATTCCAGCAGCTAAAATTTTATGATCCATTTTTGAAATATATAAACTTTTCTCTTTTTTTTTTACCCATTTTCCCATTGATTTTAATGGAAACCATTTTGCATCCATAACTATAACCTAAAAATTAAATTTAAAAACAAAAACCAAAAACAGTCCCTCTGGGAAATGTTAAAAGCAACATCTCTGCAAAATTTGGATGCATATGTATCAATATAGTTAAAAAGTTATGGTGGGTTTCACGTTTTATGGCTACAGACAGACAGACGCCACAGAAAGTGTGTACATTTACACCTCCAAGCCACATATGGTTAAATAATATTGAAACTTCATTCGGATGAATATTCTTTAGGATAGTATTAAGCATGATGAGAGCCAATTACTTTGTAATAACTATGATTTACTTAGTCGTAGTGGGCCAAGTATCGAAGCAAAATACCTTGAAAATCTCTGTGCCGTTGATGCAATACTTTTTCTATTTCTAACTTTGTTAATAGTGAGAAAGTAAAAGAAACTGCAGCATGGGGAGCCTCTTTCAGTCTAGGAATTTAAACGCTGTGAAAATTGAGATTTCTAGCGAAAATGCTAGAGCGAATAATGGGGCAGTCGCAGGAGTCTGCTTTTTTAGGGGGGGGGGGTGGAGAAAATTTAAAGAAGTATTATCAGATCTATTAACTCAACAAAAGCACACCGCGCAACAGTAGTTGTAGTAGCATCGTAACGAATTAACGAAGATTCAATGAGAAGAGTCCATCTTACGTTTTTCATTTTCTCCAAGCTGGCAAAGGGATTTCCATGGTAAAAGTGAAGGGATAGAGTTGGCATGACTGTAGGTACTCTATTATCCTTCCGTAACAACAACATAAATATATTTTAAAATCACCTCTTTTCCTCTGAAATCCTTATATGGGTAGTGTACTAGTATCCCTGGTACTGTTCGGTGGCGAAGCGTGCAACTTGGCAACGTTGTATTTTGTCCATTTAAACTAATGTAAAAGGTCGAATGCGAAGGTGTTCACCGAACACCCGACACTTCGATCTTTTTCGTGAGTTTAAATGGACACATTACAACGTTGCCAAAATGCACGCTACGCCACTGGTACTGTTTTCATCTTTGACAGCTACTCGAAGAATTTTTATGGAGCAAATCCGAGGCTTCATAAACAACCCTTTTCCACGAACGATGCAAATGTTACCAACTCCCATGATGCGAAATGAATGAACAATAATCACAAGCGAATAAATAAAGTATATTGGTTTTTAAACATGCGTAGCTCCATGCTGAATTGGATGCTGGAATCAGATCCGCAGCCATCAGGAATTTATCTTTCTCTCTCTTGCCCCCATTTAAATGCAAGTGTTAGAAGAGGACTGAGATAGGCAGTCACGTGACTTCAGTCCCTGTTTCTATCCTTTTCTGATACATGCAGTCAAATGGGCAGAGCTAGAAAAGGACAAATTCCTGGCAGGAGTTTCTGACTGGAATTGACATAAACATCTGAATGTGCTCTCGAAATATTCAAGGAATGTGATGACGATTTTTATCTCTATCTTCGTTGCTCCGCGCACTGGACCGAAAGATGGATATTTCTGGACATAAGAAGTTGCCCCCCCCAAAAAAAAAAAACAAATAGAGAGGGACCGAGGGAAATTGAAGGAATTTTGAAGGAACCGAGGGAATTTTCCCAGTCATTGAAAATTCCAAAACAATGAGAACAAAGGCGGTGAATAATTTCAAAGTGTCAAAAAATGAGAAAAAATTGAACTTTCGCAGCCTGGATAATTTTGCCCCTCCCCACCCTTGGATTTTTTTCTGGATCCCCCTCTCCACCCGCAAAAAAACTAAAAAAACTAAAAAAAAAAAAAAAAAAACTAAAAAAGAACAAGGAGGTAAGTGTTGATATCTTCTTGTAAAACTATGTCATTTGATTAATGCGGAGCTCTTAAACCACAGAATAATACAATCAGAAGGGAAACTCTAATTCATTTTGAAACATTCTTTACTTCGAGCCGCCATGTTCGAAAGTGAGTATCTTCGGCAATCTTCGGCAGATCTTCGGCTACTGGCCGAGTTGTGATTGGTTGTATAGCCTGAAAAAGCATGTCCGCCATCTTGAGAAGTGAGTAGGCACAGTTGCCAGTTTGTGCCAGTAAATTCCAAATCTTGTTTCCATTGGCTCTTATGGGAGTTTCCCTTCTGATTGTATTATTCTGTGCTTAAACGAATGACTTTACAATTTCTAAAGTCAGCTTGCTCCTAAATTTTTTTAATCTCGATTTTTATTCTTAAACTCCGCGGGCTGTTCGTACACTTTTGCTACAACAATATGGCATATTGATTCCACAAAAATGAAGTTGTGTAGTTGTGCACACATGAAAAACTTTCAAAATCAACTCATTTAACTCAGAAAAACACTTCCATTTTGAACAACTCGCGCCACTCTGTATGTGTGTATTAGACCACCAACATAATAATAAATAGAGACGGAACTTACCGCACGTTCAAAATATAAAATTGGATTAACCTTACCAAACATGCGATCATTAAAAAATTGAAACGTTATCGCCCAGACGTTTCGGACCTCACGGTGCCCATCTTTAGTGGTAAGTAAAAAAAATGCATCAAAAATCTCTGCGCCATTGCAATACTTTCTCAATTTTTCTAATTTCATTAGAGTGAGAAAGTAAAAAACAAACACAAAAACAAAAACAATCAAAAACAAACAAAAATAACGACTTTTATATGGAAACGTTAAAGCCATTTAAATAAAAAAAAAAAGTAATAAAATACGACTTGTTCAAACAAATTATGAACAAATAAATACTTTAAAACACAAGAGCCGCCGCTAATGTAATTACTCAAAGCAATAAAACTGAAAGAGATAGAAAAACTTGACTAAGAGGAAATTAATTTTTCCAACAAACGGCATTCATCCTTCATAAAAAGTTCAAGGCTAAACCTAAAATAAATTAAATAGTGGTATATAATAGTAGTCTTATTGGTTTCTATAGCCTTATTGTTTGTTCCATCTACCTTATAACGTAGCGCGGATTGTTCAAAATGGTGGTGACTACCTGCACTGAAAAAAAAAAAAGAAAAAAAAGAAGAAAAATCGCTGAATTAGTCAAAAGTATACCACTAAAATACTCTCAGTTTAATTTTTTAAAATAGTTTAAAAATTGTTGAATTGACTCGTCACGGAGTTTATTCTATACTAATTCAAATAGTCAAACTAAACAAATTTTAACTTATGTCCATACTTTTAAGTATGAATTAGTTAATTTAGCACTTTTTTTCTCAGTGTGAGTTATTGAGAGGAATTTCGAAATTTTTCAAAGTGGGAATCGTTGTTTTCACGGGATTTTAACTTTAGAATCAATGTGCAATATTGCTATATTGTAGCTGCACGCAACAGACAGATTTAATTGTATTCGGGAAGACGGGAAATTCCAGTTTTCGATTCCATGTGCGTCAGTTCTTTACTCGTTGATGTCAAGCAAATAAGCTTCGTCGTAGAAAGCAGACAGCCAGCTTGTTTTTGCGTGTAAAACATTTTGTAACGAATAAAAAGAAGTCAGAAATAAAATTTGACAAGTGGTGATGGTGGAGACCGTGCGAGAGAGTAAGAGCGCAATTAAATAGCAATCTGAATTCTCGACCCTCTGATTTTCTCTCCTTCTTCTTCTTTTTTTTCGATCGGTATCTTTGTCACATTGACTTGGCGGAAAGGGAAAACGGCAGAGAAACTTGTTTTGATCGCACAGATTCAGTCGTTGGCAGTCAAGTCAAAAGTCCGCATTTAAATTTGGTCAAAACCTCCAACAGCAAATCACAACAATTCCCCCCCCCCCCTCTCTCTCTCTCTCTCTCTCTCTCTCTCTCTCTCTCTCTCTCTCTCTCTCTCTCTCTCACTCACTCTCCCTCTCTCCCAACTCTCCCACTCTCTAATATTCACGTGCGTAAAATACGATTTAGAGAGGCGAGGACTAAAATGATAGTAGACATAAAACATAAAGACAAAAAATCGATAAACGAAGACTAAGGCGTTTGAAATGATGAGATCATTTCGGTTGATAAGCGAAATTGAAATTCTTTTAAGAGGCTAATGATAAACGCCGTCGAAATAAATTTACGGACCAACGTTGCCGGAACATCCTATAAATTACCATTT
This sequence comes from Trialeurodes vaporariorum, assembly GCA_011764245.1. Classification (NCBI taxonomy): domain Eukaryota; kingdom Metazoa; phylum Arthropoda; class Insecta; order Hemiptera; family Aleyrodidae; genus Trialeurodes; species Trialeurodes vaporariorum. The sequence continues at coordinate 1,908,051 of VMOF01000024.1, read as the reverse complement.
TTAATATTCAGTCAAATGGGAAAATTCGGATAACCCATCCGAAAATTGCCAACACTGCGATGAGGACGAAAAACCCTCCTCCTGAGAATACGAATACGAATTCGTTTGGTCGAGAGCCACAGAATGAATCAAGCCGTCAATCAAGGAGTAAATAAAGCAATGAAGAATCTGTCGCTCTGAGGAAGGGATGCCAGTAACTTTGTCCAGTGTCGACTTTTACGTGAATAAATCAACATAACAGCTTCTTAATTTCCTTGACTGCGGTTTGTTTTGCAGCATTCTGCCAATAATCGGGCTCTTGAAAACTTGCTATTCGGGACTGAAGAGTTGATTCTTGCATAAAAACCTGTAAAAATGACGATGAGTACACTAAAAAAATTTAGAAACTCACTCTCAGAATCGGGCTCAATGGATGAGAGACGCAGGTATCATGAGAGATTCCTATCTAATTTGAGACATATCTCTGTGTTTCCGCAGAAAAAGTGACAAACAAGACAGGAACCTCCCATCATACCTGCGTTGAGCCGCCATTATACGAACTTGCCGTTATACTGCACTTATGTGAGTTAGTTACTAAATTTTAGGCTTTCTCAGCGTGATTTTCGTGATTTTTGCAGGTTTTTATACAACAGATTATAGACTATTTATTTGCTCACAGCAAAATTTTGCAAGAGCCCCATTTGGATCTTCGCTCCTCTGAAAACAGGAGTGAAGAAATAGGACAATATTTCCCGTTCCATGAAATTTGCATTGGGCAACGGCGCGGCGTTACCCCCAAATCACGGAATACCTAATTTGACCAGTTCATGGGATGGAGTGGGTTTGCCCGTTTCGCTTGAAATATATTCTGAAGTCTAGTGATGAGCTCACACGCAAATAATAGCGAAAAATAGCGAATCACAACAGTCTGAGATCTGATCTTAAATGGGAATAAACAAACATGTACTATCAGTCAATTAAAGATTGGGACTAAAATATGCGGCTCGAAATGAGCTCGCCCGCTTATATGACTCGATTTGCTCAGAATCTAGAGCGGTGTTGCCATTCCCAAATAAATGTGCGAAAAAGCCGAATCAATTGAGGTGGGCTACAACTGAACAGTTACAGGGGGAGATAACAACGCACCGCAAACCCTCTCGCATGAGGAGCCAATTCTCCGCCGCTCGCCGCCGCGCCGCCCGCAGCCGCGTCCATTCTCTAAAATCTTATTCTCTCACAATCAGATCATCGAGATTCGTAGGTCGGTTCTCTCTCCGCTACCTTCTTCCCCCTTTCTATTGGCCCTGTCTCACTTTATCACTCATGCCACTTTTCGTTCGACACTTGACATTTTAACGTTTTCCTCCGGACCATGTTTCTTTCATCATTTGCCTAAGAATGAATGAAGAGCTTCTCGAATAGGAGCATATTGTAAAAATCTTGGATTTAGGCGTCTGGCCGTCTGCAGAAGAAATTTCTCGCTGGCGAGAGGGGGGGGGGATTTAAATGCACTTTTCAGCTGATTTTTTTTAGAGTCCCTATATGTTGAGAGTTAAGACAAGAGGGTAGTCAACTTCTGATTGGTCGATGAATTTTAGGCTCTACGGCCGCCGCCATTGGATTCGATTTTGCACTTTTGTTTTGTTTACCAACGGTCTTTTACAGATAAAAGAGTTAATTTGCGATGAATCTGTTAATTTTAATCATGATGCACCACAAGAATGTCTATAAATCTCAAAAGAATCATTAAGAGCGTTAATACATGTTGATCAACAAAAGGATGGAAAGATTACATCGTTACAAACTTAGCGGAACTATCTTTGCAGTGGAGAAAAACACAACAACGGCCTCAGAATGTAAACAAAAATGTGCAAAATCGCATCCAATGGCGGCGCCCATGATTTCACTCGTCTTAACTCTCTACTTACAGGGACTCTAATTTTCTCTTGAGTCCCTCATACCAGAGCTGCCGTTTTGCGCATAATTCATTTTATTTTTCAATTCACCGATGATTCCACCCGTTGAAAAAAGATTACACAGTTCAGTTTAGTGAATGAGATGGTAATGCACGAATATATTCGTAATCGCATCTGTAATCTTTCCTCGACCGGTGGGGTCGTCGATGACTTTAAAAAACTTGCGGATATTTTAATTAATTTACGGTGTTTCCACCGATTGAAAAAATATTACCTACAGATCCAAGTATTTTTGTGCAGTGCAGTCATACACTGCACTGAAGTGTGTAATCTTTTTTCAACCGGTGGAATCATCGGTGAATTGAAACATAAAATTAATTATACGCAAAACGGCAGCTCTGCCTCATATTCAGGGACTCTAATTTTCTCTTAATTCGATTTACTCTCAATTTTTTATAAGCCAAGAAGGGATGGGGGGGGGGTGTTTCACAGGCTCTCTTTGGACTTCCATGATCTTGAATAATGCAGATTCTCATTTCTTCAGAAGGTAATGAAAAATGGGTGGTATATTGATTGCAATTAATTATTGTAAAGTAACAATTTTCGTCATTGGCGGATCTAGCCCTCGCGAACGGGGGGGGGGGCGATCTGGGGAATTTCGCCCCCGGTGATCCCCTTTTCCTTTCTCTCTCTTTTCCCTTTCCCTCCCTTCCCCCTCTTATCCCCTTTTTTGGCTGAACGGAGGGGAGGGGGGGGGGGGGTTACCCCCCTTTCCCCCGGTATTCGCCAATGATTGTCGTCGTAAGCGCCGAAACCTTTCCTCTTTTAAATGATTTAACTCATTTGAGACTAATAATAAAACTTATACTTTCAGAGGCAGCTTGTAAGGGGGGGGAGCTTTCCTCGGGCGGCATTATGTTATGATCTTGATCTATAATCTTTGACAAACTGGATTTATCGATTTCTTTCATTGATCACTTTTCAAAAGTAATCGAGGTGGAATTCAGCCTTAATCAGGTGTTCCGATTTCATTGAACTTATGATGTAATTCAATATACAATCAATGTAATTCATCGAAACACGATTAGTTCCATTGAATTCAGCACCCTTAAAAACTCCCCCCCCCAACCCATATCTAAGAGGTTTGAAAATCAACCCAAATGTGAGGAAGTGATTACCATTTACCTTGCCCACCTCTGCTTTAAACCCCTCCCCCCTCCCTAAAGTTGATTAATGGGTTCTGGTGAATATTTATGCAAGTAGGAGAAAGAAATGCTTTGTTAGAGGGGCAAATACGATTTAGTAAGGTAGAAGACGAGACTTTCCTGTAAACAATTGACAATTAAATTCAAAGGAGAAAACTAAACTGGGTCATGAATTTGAGACGGGAAAAAATTGTGTTCTGATAAAACTACAACCTTAAAAATTAAAAAAATACCCTCCATGAAAAATTTGAGTCAATGTTTTACGAAAGGCAATGCTAATTTCTACTTCATAGTCCACCTGCCTGTTAATTACGTTTGTTTTTATCATTTATGACCCTAAATGTCCTTCGGTAACTTGTCTTAGAGGAGTTTTTGATATTGAATGTAAGCGCTTGACTTACATAAAAACTCAAATGAGCTTCAAACCCATGGATCAAAGCAAAAGAAAAAAAAATGGATAAACTTTTTTTTCCGCTGAAATCACTTCAATGCTTCAAAACGTGACAGCTTATTGCTGTCCCTTTGCAGAAATTCTATCTCATTGTTAATTTGCCTTCGGTCCAGATGATCAATTGCACTTGAAGTATGAAAAGAAGATATCAAAAGCTAATTCCTTGATGAGTAAAAAGTTATATTTGGTATTACTGATGAGGCCAATTTTTTAATCGGAACACACCGGAATGTTTTAATCGGAACAACGGAACACTCCCGTCTTTTTATTGCGGTTAGCCAATGCGGTTCGAGTGTTCCATCAAAACCGAACGGAACACTATAACCATGCCAACGAGCAACGAGTCGATCCACCGATCAAGCGCAGTTTTTTGTGTTCTACTTGAGATATAACTTTAAACCCGTAAGTTTCGCTGTAATCCTGGGTTTCTTGACCTGGTGTTTTTTAACGAGTCCCAAAACGATGATCAAAGTCCAGTATTTTGTCGCTATGATAGTATTTTTTTCCGTGTGATGTCGGGGGGGGGGGGTATTAGAAGGGAACCAACGAGAGGGGAGAGGGGTGGCGGTGAGCGTGTCTCCCCCGGAAACCCTTAAAAGTCGCCCTTACTTGATAGAAAATTGCCAAAATATTCTTTCAAAGACACTACAAATTTCAAAATCTAGAGGGGTGCTCTCCTCCCTCCCCCAGGAAATCTTCTGGATCCGCCACAATTGCTGCTCCAAATTAAATTCTGAATGATACCTTGAACGTCTCTGATAATTAAAAAAGTTTCCCGGGCAACAAATCATAATGTGTCAACAGTCATCAGCCTAATGAAAGATCCACATAATTTTTCTGAGGGGCGAGGGGGGCACGTTTAAGACATGGCAATTTTTAGCGTCCTAAACGCTTTTCAAGATCATTATACGATGGAAAAGGGCAATTTTCGACGCTTTTTGAGAATGGAGAAGGGAGGAAGCACATGCCCTCGTGCCTCCTGGATCCACCCAATATCATCATCGACGGAAGCGCAACCCTAAAAAGTCTTTCTATAGTCTTTAGGGAGGATTTGTCCAAAAAATTGTCGGCACCGACTCAATGATATTTGTGTTGTGGAGGAGGGGGGCCATCATCGCTGAAAACCAATTTTTACAACAAATGAGTAACGAGTTACTGAAAGTCTATTGAATGAAAAGAAGAAATAATGAGTTGATCTGACAATGAGAGTTGAAGCAGCGTGGAAGGAGTAGGGGAGGGGGGGGGGGAGGGGTTGACGACAGTGGGACTGTGTCGTTTGAACACGATGGCCAGCTTTTAGGTGAAACTGCACTGGTCGGAAAAGAGATGCAGATCGGAGACGGATAGCCGCTCTCGACGAGGCACGCTTATCTGCTCGCTCATATTCGTTATGAGTGAAGGCCCTGTGGTTTATATTCCATTCCCCTCGCTACCCCACCCCTATCGCTCACCGTTAGCACAAGCTGGCAACACTGCTGCGAATTTCCGAGAGTTTCTCCCCTTATCGCAAATTCCTCAAGCTCCGAGTGCCCGAGCCCAAATAGTTTAGTCCCGATCTTTAATTGACTGATAGTACCTACCAAAAATGAAAATAAAATAAAATAAAAATAAAACACAAAACTAAAAACATCCATGCGCATTTTGCGCAAGCGCGACCTACGAAGCTCCAACAAACTACGATGAGGAGTAATATGAACCTTTCCACATTTTGAAAATATATAATTTTTTTTCCCCCATTTTTGAGTTCAAAATGGCTACGGTTTAAGCCGAAACGTTCTCACCCATTTTTTTGGGGTGTTTCTCAACATTTTCTCGTTCACCTGTTTCTATTTATGTCTAACGTATAACATATACATAAGTGGGCATGGGCGGAGCCAGCACTTTGGCAACCGTGTAATCTTCCCATTTGAATGTATGAGAAACAATCGATTCTAGAGGGGGCCATGGCCCAATTTCTAATCGATTGTTTCTCATACATTCAAATGGGAAGAATCCACAGTTGCCTAATTGCTGGCTCCGCCCATGCAAGTGGGAACAACAGAGCTGCAAACGAAAACGGCTCCTACTCTCCCTTACAAAGTGGTTCAGGAAGAAAACAGGGACGGATGGAAAAAATCGAGACGAGACTCCAGTGGCGTAACTAGAAATTACCTTTCTCTCACTTTGTCCATTAAAATGTGTAAGTTAGAAAAGGATAGGAAAGGGGGATCGATCCCCTCTTCCTATCCTTTTTCTACCTGTACATTCGGATGAGTAAAAAGAGAGATAGAATGATTTCTAGTTACGCTACTGCGAGACTCCAAAGACGACGCGCGACGCACCGTTATGTCTTGTCGCGGGTGTGGGTGTGGAGCGGAGCTGATCAAAAAAAGAAAAAGAAAATAAAAAAGAAAACATTGTCAAACAATTCGATAAACTATCAAATACGACAAACGGCGGGATCGCTTCTTCCGGACTCTTTTATTCCTCCCTTTGTACCATCCATCTATCTCACAATAGTCTGAAATCGTAAAAAAGTGGCCATAACCTAAACTTCGGCAAAAATAATGATGCGCACATTAAAAACTTTCAAAATCTACTCTTTAAATCAGGAAATCACTTCCATTACAAACAACTCGCGCTACACTAAACACTATTATTACCGACGTACACTGATACATAGATGCATGGAACCACCGCGTTTATGAAAACATCAACATAACCTACAAATATTTGAATGTTTAGTTTAATCTAATAATTTTTATATGCATTAGCGAAGTTTAGTTTATTTAAAGTCTATTAAATAGCATATTCGAATCAAAAAATTAATAAAACTTTATGGCACGAATCTAGTTAGTACTTAAGTAATTTATATAAAAAAATAATTGCAACAGTGACTAATTTCTGCAATATAATAAAATTTACATAAAATTAGATGCATACTATGGAGCTCTTGCAAACTTTTGCTATAGAGGATTGATGAGTTGATTCTTGCATAAAAACCAGTAAAACTGAAGATTGAGTACACTACAAAATCACAAAATTCACTCTCAGAATCATGCTTAATGGCGGAGAGACGCAGGTATCATGGGAGATTCCTATCTAAATTGAGACATATCTCTGTGTTTCCGTAGAGAAAGTGGCATATTAGACAGGAATCTCTCATAATACCTGCGTTGAGCCGCCATTACGAACTTGCCGTTATAGCAGTTATGTGAGCTTATTGTTGAATTTTAGACTTGCTCAGTGTGAATTTCGTGGTTTTCGCTGGTTTTTACAACGGATTGGACTATTCATTTGCTCACAGCAAAATTTTGCAAGAGGCCCATTCTTGTATCATTTTGTAATCTTTGAACAGCAAGAAAAGATCAGACAGCAAATGCAGCCAATATGTCATGCATTTAGAAGGAACTTCCATCATTTTGTAGCAACGATGTTGCTTCCATATACACGTTGGTTTTGTCTAAGTATATCGGTGCAAATAGCGTCTAGTGTACAGCCCAGGCTACATCGTGATTTTTACGAATTTTACGTAAAAATCAAGGTTCTATATTGTTGTGGCAAAAGTATGTAACAGACCCTTTCGAATTTTACGTAAGAATCAAGGTTCTATATTGCTGTGGCAAAAGTGCATACGTAACACACCCTACCCCTACGTTTCACTTACGAAAATTTTACTTTCTTGTTTTTGGCCACTTTTGTCCGCTCTCAGACCATTGTGCATCAATCCCGTTGTTGTTGTTGTTTTTTTTTTTTTTTTTTTTTTTTTTATCATCGATCCATTGACTTCCGGGCTCTAATCACGAGGATGATCGATAGTACCTCTCTCGTCTCCTCCGACATGAATGAATTAATAACCCCATTAAACATGATAAACAAATTAGAGAGAGCGTGTATGTGGATCCTATTGATTTCTCATCGATGCACATTTCTGATGCGCGGAGCGATGCTCGATTCTCGATGCATGATGCATTCCACATCTTTCCGTTCTCCGTTGACCCGATAAAAGCGATGAGCAATGTGAGCTTGGATTGGTGAGGGTAGGTGAATGAATGAATGAATGGGGGTTGGTGCGTGTGAGCGTGTGAGTATGTGCGCGCGCACATGGGGCCGAATCTTTGATCCTTTTCCCAAAACAAACCATATATATCTATACATATACCGATGTATGTATTATATATTTTTTTTCGTGTCGTAGATATTTTCCAATAAGCTCAGTGGCAAAGGTGCACGTGCAGAGAAATCTGAAGAACAACATGGCCGCTTCGAAAAGTATTGCCTCCTTCCTTATAACTAGAACTGCTGCTTTGTTAAAATTTAATGGCATTTTTCAAGTCAACCAAAAGATAACACAAGTCCAGTCGCGTGCAATGAACATGAAATTGTGGCGGGCAATTCGTATCGCTATGAGAATATTCAAATACTCCGCTGCACAAAATCTTCATGCTCTTTAATTTCTTAATAAGTGTAGAATGTTTAGTCGAATGATGGACAAATTATTAGACATTAGTAGATTTGCCCAAGAGGTGATTTTGAATAGATAATGGGGCTCTCGTAAACTTTTACTGTAGGGGATTGAAGAGTTGATTCTTGCATAAAAACCCGTAAAAATGACGATGAGTACACTTAAAAATCACGAAATTTACTCTCATAGAATTGAGCTTAATGGCGGAGAGACGCAGGTATCATGGGACATTCCTATCTAAATTAAGACACATCTCTGTGTTGCCGTAGAGAAAGTGACATAATAGACAGGAATCTCCCATGATACCTGCGTTGAGCCGCCAATACAAACTTGCCGTTATAGCAGTTATGTGAGTTTATTATTGAATTTTAGACTTTCTTAGTGTGATTTTCGTGATTTTCGCTGGTCTTTACATCAGAATGGATCATTCATTCGCTCATAGCAAGAGCTCCATTCAGAAAATCTTAGTGTAGGCAGTTTGGGTAGGCCTTGTTTATGAAAAAAAGAGAAAAAAATTGATGAATACACTCAACAAAACTGTGTAATCTTTCTGCCGACCCGTGCGGCGTGCAGTCATCAATGAATTGAAAAATGATTTTAAATATACATACAACGACAGCTCCACTCATAAACGCTTTTAGCCCACTGATTATCGAGGTACTTAATCTATGCTATTTTTTTCCAATTTGGAACTTTTTAATGAAACATCATCACCCCAGTGCTGCTAGAGTTGGCAAACGAAAATATACACATTTTACATTTAAACTTATGGGAAATTTGTATATTTTTCATCAAATCAGGCAGCACTGCATCACCCTCTTATCCCTTGATACAAAATCTATAAGGGCCCGGGGGCCGCGAGCACCAGGGTTTCTCATCAAATCCAGGTTTTTAAGAACCGTGCATCTGACTCACGGGTTTAATTTCATCCAGCCCCCCCCCTTTCCCCAAAATAATTGAAGTTAAAATTACAATAGAAATTTGTTGTCTCTTTACCTTCTAACCACTAACGAAGTTAAGAAATAGAGATAGTATTGCAATGGCGCAGAGGTTTTCAAGATATTTTGTTTCTATACTTGGCCCTCTACGACTAAGTAAAATCATGATAATTACAAAATAATTGGCTCTCATCATGCTTAATACTATCCTGAAGAATATGCATCCATTAAGTTTCAATATTTTACAACCACATGTGGCTTGGAGGTGTAAATGCACAAACTTTCGGTGGTGTCTGTCAGTCAGACTGTCTGTCTGTTTGTAGTCATTAAACGCGAAACTTAACATAGCTTTTGAACTATTGATCCATATGCATCCAAATTTTGCAAAGCTGTTGCTTTTAACATTCCCTAGCGGAACTTTTTTTGTTTTGTTTGTTTGTTTGTTTGTTTGTTTGTTTTTTTTGTTTTTTGTTTTTTTGTTTTTTGTTTTGTTTTTTTGTTTTTTTTTGTTTTTTGTTTTTTATTTTTTTAAATATTAATTTTTAGGTTAGTTGTGGATGAAAGATGGTTCCCATTAAAATCAATGGGAAAATGGGTCAAAATCAGGGAAACATTTAAATATTTAAAAATGGATCTTGGATTTGGATAAAAATATCAAAGGGGGGGGGGGTCTGGGGGTCTCCCCCAGATTAAGTTTGATGAGAGAAAGTGTTGGCAGGGTATTCCCTACAGTTTATTTCTTCATGTTATCTTGATAGTGTATATTATTCGGTTTAAATCCTGTACATTGTTGCTGCGATGATCAATGTCCCGAAGATCTTTCGCGATGTTCCACTGTGGTGCCCTCTTGGTAAGAGCGTGCGGAGGAGGGGAGAGGGGCGCAGGTGAGTGTGAGTGTGAGAGAGTCTGTCTGTGGACGGTGCACTGTGCAGTGATGTATGATGCAGTAGGCCTTTGAATCAATCATTCTCTCTGCGTTCGGATCGCTGTGTTTACGTTCATGAATTTCTTATCTGGGCCAACTGAGGGTCGGTCGGTCGGGCTGGTCTGTCGGGTCCCGGGTCCCGGGTCGGGTCGGAATCGGGGTGCGCGCGGCTTGGAGGAGAGGAGGCTGAGAGTCAGAGTCAGTGCCCGCGGGGTCCCGTTACTATACGGCTTATGATGAGCGATGACTTATTAAACTTGTCGCTCGTCCCGCTCAGCAATTTCCGCGTTGCCGATTCGTATCCACCAGAAGGAGTACTGCGTAAGTTGGGTACGACTGCTTCAAAGATGACGTCATTTCAGAGGGAGGGTACTAGCTGATAACGTCGACAACCATAACATCGACAAAATTTCGGTGTCGACGTTATCAGTAACCTCCATTTCAGAGTATACAGAGTCGTCCAAAGTAGAGTCCTCATTTGTCGAGAGTTAAGATGATTCCAGGGTCGATTAGTTCCAACTGTGGACACAGCACGTCGCGTCGCGCTGCTCAAAAAGTCAACAGTTTTTGGCTATAAATTTGACGAATTCACGCTAAAAACACAAATTTGAGGAACGTCAGCACCTGCGAGCATACTTCAGGAAGATACCCTGAAAGTTTCAGGATGAAAGACTCAAAAACAAAGCCGGAAATTATGAAATACGAAACTTCCCGTAAGCCGCAATGAGTGCGAGTGAGGCAGAAAGACGTGCATTCGCTCGCGCTCACTCTCACTCACTAAGCTTATGGCGAAACGATTTTCATAATTTACGGCTTTAATATTAAACCAATTTTGCTCATTTTGGGCTCAAAAAATCGATAAAAATTTTTGCAGGTGCTGACGTTATTGGATTTTGCGTTTATCTATGGTTTCAGTTTAAAACGTCAAAAACACGACTTTTTCAAAAAGCGACTAGTGGCGCTATCCACCGGATTGAAATCTGGAAAAGTTTCGCCTAGAATCACCTCAAGATGAATCCAGGGTCGATTAGTTCCAATCGTGGACACCACGTCGCGCTGCTCAAAAAGGCAACAGTTTTTGGCTAAAATTGACGAATTCACGTTAAAAACACACATTTAAATGACGTCAGCACCTCGCAAATAATAGCGTTTTTTGAGTTTAGGAGTATATTTCGGGAGTTTTTAGTGCTACCACCATCATTTTAGTGACATCGTAATTTTTGGAGGTTTTTACACCATAATCGACTGTTGAATTGCTTATGGCAAAAGTGTGCAACAGCCCTACTGACGTAAGAATCAATGTTTCATACATTGTTGAAGTAAAAATTCGTCAGAATCATCAAACCCCACAAGAACCGATTCTTTTCCACAGGTTTATTTAGGTTTATATAAAGGAGACATCGATGCACCGACTATTCACCATCCGCCAATGCACATTACACGCGGGGCAAGGGGCTTAGTGCTTTCCCGACAAGATAAGGGTCCACCATTGACCATTGTGTATATCCCGCTCATTAAAAACCGGGCACTGCAAGTATTTTTGCGGAGGAAAGCCGTCTCATTGAATGGGAGTTAAGGGGTATCTATGTATGTACCTAGATAAATCTCGGATCGGAAGACGCATTTCCTAATTAAATTCGTGCTCTCGGGTCGAGCTGGCTCGGGCATTCGTCGGGAAAATCAAAGCTTCCACCACTACTACTGCACTTTCCGTGCAATCCGTAGATCTTCTACCCTCCCTCATGACCCCATCCCCCCACCCTGTCCCCCTATCTTCCCACCACCCCTTCTCCCTCTACCCGACTTATGAAGCCATAAATTTGCCGATCACGTTTTCGGATTGGACTCTCTGAAAAATAAATGGGATACATTTTTTTTTTTTTTTTTTTTTAATTGTGCGGAACAAATTCCTCAATGAGGTTCTCGAAATCAGTTGTAAGCTTTTTCTCAATATATATATAGCGCCAAGTTTTTGGACCAAAAATAATTGAAAAATAAGGAGATGCAATCTCCTAAAATCCTTGTTCGGTGTTGTCAAACTTGAGTCAAAGTTAGTACGCTTCCCATTCGAACCAATGAAAAGTGTAAGAGTTATCAGTCAAATCTGACAATACTGTCTTTGATTCTTACTTTAAGTCAAAACCGACGGCAGAGGATTCGACTAATGTATGACTAAAATCATTTCATATCATCGATCGAGAGCTGGTTAGAAAACACGTTTCACTTCCTTAAAACTGTTTCGCTATTGACGCTAGTAAAATTCTGCATCAATCGTTTTCTAAATTTTCACGGATCTCCGTAGCTCTTCAACGTTGTACGATTTATGCAATTTAAACTTGCTTCAGCATTTTTCAATACTCGCATCAACTATCTAAATAATAGGTAAGTGTGGCTCCTTATTCTGTAGCATAGGCGGTCCATGGGGCTTTGGGGACTCAACCCCCCCCCCCCCCTATTTAATCCTCTCACACCTAGAAAAATATTCCTATTATAATGCAATCGGAATTCTGTTCTGGAAAGTATTCTTGAAATAAATAAAAAATAAGTAAAAAAATAAATTAATAGCAAAAAATAAATAAATTGTATGCTTGTTATTCTAAAATTCTTGTTGAAATAACCGGACGTCCGGTAACTGTAACCAGAATTCCAGTTACAGTAACCGGAATTCCAGAGAACGAATGAACTATCTGAATTCTTGTTATGGCAACAGGAAATTTTTATCCGTGCAGTATAAATCTTCATAAAAAAAAAAAAAAAAAAAAAAAAAAAAAAAACAATGAAACAAAAACACATCCAGACGAAAAAAGCGAACCTTAATTCTGAAATTATTTAATGCGTATGTCGATTTTTTTGAAATTCCACATGACTTTAAGTTGAAGATAGTTCAAACATATGGTATAAGGACACAGTGACCAAGCGGAATAAGGGACGGCTCAAAAAAGGAAGGAGGAGGAAATTTTTAGAGAATTGATTCGAGAATGATCAGCATTTTCTATTACGATGACCCTCTTAACAAACTTAACTTCCTTCCTTTGCTTCATTTCCCTCATTCCATATTTGATCCCTGCATGAAGAGTAAAACAAAGAGCGTTGGTCACTTTCCGAGTCCCAATTTTGGACCCGCGAATCGGTTACATTCTTTAGATACCCATACCCTACATGTACGAGTATTTTATATTATCGTGGAAAAGTGAGTCGCCGCGACGCGAAAACCTCTTACATCGATCGACCTTCAAAATTCTACCAAAGTTGCAAGATTGATTTCGGCCCAAAAATCAACGGAATTTCTTTCGAAACCAATGGGGCTATTGCACACTTTTGCTATAAGCGATTTAATAGTCGATTATGGCGTAAAAACCTAAAAAAATAACGATGGCGGCACTAAAAACTTCCAAAATCCACTCCTAAACTCAATAAACGCAGTTATTTGCGCGAGCGTAATGGTGGCCGAAGGCACTAACAATGGGAGATTCCTATCTTAATTTCGTCTCTCTTTCTATGCTGACAAGGATGATTCACAGAGTAATTAGTCATCAGAGTGATGATCCACATCCGATGAATGGTACCGCAACACCGAGTGACACCGGTGTCAAATGAAAGTAGTCTCTTTTATTGGTCACTTCTTGATGGAGTTACGGTATTGTTAGATGGGAATCTCCCATTGTTAGTGCCTTCGGCCACCATTACGCTCCAGCAAATAACTGCGTTTATTGAGTTTAGGAGTGGATTTTGGAAGTTTTTAGTGCCGCCATCGTTATTTTTTGAGGTTTTTACGCCATAATCGACTATTAAATCGCTTATAGCAAAAGTGTGCAATAGCCCCATTACGGCCATTTCTAAACAAAAAATGGCCCACAAAAAATTGAGAAATGGGTACGATGAACAATGAACATGGTGACATGGACTCTTTTTGAGAAAGCAACGTGGTAATGGAGCTATTGCACAATTGGCTACTTGCTATTTGAGGTTTGATTCAAATGTAAAAACCTCTAAAAATAACAATGGTAACACTAAAAACTTAGAAAATCCACTCCTAAACTCATATCGTGCTTTGAAACACATGACCGTAATGGTGGTTTTGGGCAATCGAGCACTATAATAATGAGAGAATCCCATATACTAATACTGCCCCTCCATCAAAATGTGACCAATAATAGATGCCTTTCCTTTGCATGAGTCACGATATAAACACTCCTCTGGTGCCTCTGTAAATCTAGAGTTCCTATATACTATATGAGAGTTGCGCCAAGTCTCTCAAAATGAAGAAGAAGAAGTGGATCAATGGAGCCTCCAAGAAGGAAATTGCAAATGGCGGATGGCCATTTTCCTCTGCGCTGTTGCCGCTATTTTGCTATCTCTTATAGGTTAGGTTCAGAGTCTCGACGATAACGGTCGTTATTGAAAGAGCTAGTGTTCTCCAGAATAACATTCAAGTAGAGGAAACATTAACAATAATTACTGCGGTCACTGCTACTTCAAACGTGTAATGAAAGCTATATAGGCCGTGAAAAGTAAACAAACCCTCCGCCATTTGCATTTGCCTCTTGGAGCTTTCTTGACTGCCTAAATCTGAGAGCCAATCAGAAATGGATTCAACATTGGCGCAACTCTCATAGTATATACACAGTCTAGCCATAAGTTCTGTTATGCGCTATTTTGCCGATAGCAGCCAAATGACTAAAAATAAGTACATAACACTACATATATTCTGAAACTAGACAAAAATGATACAAAACCGTAAGTATTTTTTTATTTTTTCCCCGCAAATTTGATGCCCTAAACTTCATTTTCAACCAGGCATAGCTAGTGATTTTGTCGCGCCCAACAGCAACCCGACCTTGACATATTATATCAGTGCTTATTGCGGGCAGTACACGGGCTTACGGCACATGAAAATAGCATGGTTTTGTAGCATTTTTTGTCTAGTTTCAGAATATACAGGGTGTAAAAAAAAAAAGGAGCAGCTCCGAATAACTCCAGTTTGGGTTCGAATTTCCAAAAACGCTGAAACACGGGTTCCATTATTTTGAGGGGGACATCTTTTAGGGGGGTTGCCAAATTCCAGGCCCCCCCAGGGGGCGGGTCCGGGGGTCACCGCCCCCCTAAATCACATTTCTCAAATGGCGACCCCTACTTTTTATTACAAAACTTTGAAGAACATCAAATTCTAAGCATTTTGGCGCAAACCGCAGGTCGATATCGTTTTTCGTGTTCGAGATATCGAAAGTCAAAGTTCGATTTTGACCACTTTTCAAAAATTCATAACTCCCACTAAAAAAGTCGGAATTTAAAAAACTATTTGCTTAAAATGCTCTACAAAACAAGTCCTTTTCAGAAAAAAATACAGCTGTCCAGAAAATTTGATTTTTAGGCTCCGAAAAAAATATTCAAAATTTTCAAAAATTTTGAATCGGCGATATTCTTGTAAAACGGCCAGAATCGACAATTTTGGCTGAAAACCTGTTGGCTGAGTCCAAATGATCGATGCAAAGCGCTTATAAGCTCAAGAAAGTCTCAAAATCACCTTTAAAATGATCAACTTCAGTATTGAGAACACTGCTAAATTTAGAGTCAGGAAACACCTCTCTCTCTCGGGCTTTAATGGGGTTTTGGGGACTTTTGAGAGCTTAGCATCGATCATTTGGACTCAGCCAACAGGTTTTCAGCCAAAATTGTCGATTCTGGCCGTTTTACAAGAATATCGCCGATTCAAAATTTTTGAAAATTTTGAATATTTTTTTCGGAGCCTAAAAATCAAATTTTCTGGACAGCTGTATTTTTTTCTGAAAAGGACTTGTTTTGTAGAGCATTTTAAGCAAATAGTTTTTTAAATTCCGACTTTTTTAGTGGGAGTTATGAATTTTTGAAAAGTGGTCAAAATCGAACTTTGACTTTTGATATCTCGAACACGAAAAACGATATCGACCTGCGGTTTGCGCCAAAATGCTTAGAATTTGATGTTCTTCAAAGTTTTGTAATAAAAAGTAGGGGTCGCCATTTGAGAAATGTGATTTAGGGGGGCGGTGACCCCCGGACCCGCCCCCCTGGGGGGGCCTGGAATTTGGCAACCCCCCTAAAAGATGTCCCCCTCAAAATAATGGAACCCGTGTTTCAGCGTTTTTGGAAATTCGAACCCAAACTAGAGTTATTCGGAGCTGCTCCTTTTTTTCTTTACACCCTGTATATTATATAGTGTTGTATACTTATTTTCAGTCGTTTGGCTGCTATCGGCAAAATAGCGATTAACAGAACTTATGGCTAGACTGTGTATGTATAGAGACTATTTAAATCTTCCTCCTAAAATTAAGTGACGAAATTAAGATGGGATCTCCCATTATTAGTGTCAAATGCCGCCATTAGGATTGCGCATTCGAAAGCATTTTGAGAGTTTAGGAGAGGATTTCGTAAGTTTTTAGCAGGAGCGTAGCTTGCAATTTGGCAACGTTACAGTTTCTTCGTCTAAACCAATGAAAAATATCGAACTATTGGGTGTTTGGTGATCACTTTTTCATTCGACCTATTACATGGGTTTGAATGGACGCAACACAGCAATGCCAAATTGCACGCTACGCCACAGGTTTTTAGTACTACCACCGATATTTATTTGGGAAGGTTTTTACATCTAAATCGACCCTTGAATAGCCCGCAGCAAAACTGTGCAACGGTCCTATTCTCTTTCCCTGGAAATCGCCGCAATTGAAAATCTGATTATTTTATGGCCAAATCCGGCATCCATGTCGTATTCTATACCGACACTCTACTCGTGTGTAAAACTCTCCGGTGTGTTTACGCGTCGGCGTTTTCATCGGCAGTTAACCCGTGACATTTCCTTCTCACATTATTCAACTTATTTCATCGCGCTATAACTCAAAGGTCCTTCAAATATCATCTCAAAGGCGCCGGGCTCATGAGCATAAAAGCAGACTTTTCAGTTTGCAAATACTTGAAAATTAGTCTCTGAAATAAGCAACTTTCTATCCCGCATCCAAACTGTCGGTGATTTAATCCATTCAGTACCAAGGTAACCCGTCAACTCACCGCGAACCGCATAGACTTTATATAATACAGACGGGGAGCCTCCGAGACCGAATTTGGCAAAGTGAGGCAAACATCACATCGTGGACTCGAGAAATCAACTGCGCCGGCTTATTTTTTCATCAGTTCGCAGTATTTTATATGGAGTCTTATATACGGACGACTGAGGATGGTTTGTGGACGAAAAAAAAATTATTTTTTTGGGCTTTACAAGGTTTTTCTTCGGGCTTAAACCAAAGAGAAAAAGTATTTCGAGCACACTTTGACAAAAAAAAAAAAAAAAAAAAAAAAAAAAAATCGATAGCCCCCAATCATTTTCATATCTTTTGCATCTGAGGCTCTTTCACCCATGACTGTCAACTCATGACTCTTAAACATGGGCAAAAAAGTGATGTCCCCGAAACCCCCCTTGCACTGTTAAAAATGTTCACTCCCACTCCGGTTACATAAAAGCCATAATTTCTCCCGGTATATAATTTTTGGAGTAAAATATTAGGGGAGTAGAAAATGGTGCGAAAAAGAGGAAAAAGATAGTCATAATGTGCACTTCTTCGGAGTTAAAAAATGATGATTCGATTCTCCTCTGTGGAGGCGTACACACCGTCCTCGGTAGTATTTTTCGCTCTTTACTCCCGGTATACCCTACGGCCTACTGATTACAAGACTTTTCGTCCTGTTTTCTTCGTCCACTTTTTTTTTCGTCCATTCTTTTTCGTCCACGACATTAAGTCCTTGATAATTTGTCCTTTCAATTTTCGTCCCGTAGCACAATTGGTCCACTCATTATTTTTGTCCTCGACTGTAACGTCCATAAGTTTTTAGTCCATTTATTTTTAGGTCCAGAGTATGTCTTTTGTCCCGTGATTTTAGTCCAATGTTTTTTGTCCTCAAAAAAAAGTTTGGTTCGTCCTATACAAATTTATGTTCGTTTTCGTTGGTTTACAGGTAAAATTTGTGAGTCTTTATTTCAATACCAGAGAACGTATTCAATTGGATTCTACCATAATGGGTCTGTTGCAAACTTTTACTACAGCGCTATAGAGTGTGCAATCTAATGTAAAATCGCCTGAAAAGTCCAATGATGGTATCAGAAAGCAATGAAATGCAACAATAAACTTACAAAATGCGTTTAATGAAATCCAAGGTGGCGGCAAAATATCGAGCAATCTGTATGCATGCACCACGAACATCCAAGGATAGCCAACCTCACAATATCCATCACAACCAATCACAACGTAAATAAACACATAACCTCTACCTGCAGTGAGGTTGTCAAAGTTGGCAATCCTTGGATGATCACGGTGCATACATTCAGATTCCTCGATATTTTGCCGCCATCTTGGATTTCGATAAACGCCTTTTGTGAGTTTAATATTGTATTTATTGACTTTATGATGCCACCAATGGACTTTTCAGGCGATTTTACATTGGAGTAAACACTTTTTATTGCTGTAGCAAAAGTTTGCAACAGACCCATTATAAAATAGAGTTTACGTGAGTTAAAATTTACATGAGTTTAAATGGATTAAATGCAACCGTTGCCAGATGCCATATGGCACGCACCGCCACAAAAGAATATAAATCAAGTTAACCGCGTTGGTTTACCTTAAAAGTCTATTAAACCTCTGAGAAACATCTTCTGAAGGAAAGATTCCATCGAAAGTAGATCCTATGTGTTGCTGTATCACGATGAAGCTCAATAAAAACTTTTCTTTTCACTTTTTTTTCTGGGCATTGCATTTTCTCAAAAGATGAATTAATAAAACACCTAGTAAAATAATACAATATTAATTTGCTTTTGGTGGAATTCTACTTCTTCATTTTATTTCACCTGTAAACTAACGAAATGGAGCATTGGACGAAACTAACTTTTTTTTAAGGACATAAAAAATTGAACTAAAATTACAGGACAAAAGACATACTTTGGACAAAAAAATAATTGGACTAAAAACTCATGGACGTTGCAGTTGAGGACACAAATAATAAAAGGACCAATTGCTCTACAGGACGAAATTTGATTGGACGAATTATCAAGGACCAATTTTCATAGGACGAAAAAAAGTGGACAAAAAATCGAGCGGACGAAAAAAACGGGACGAAACGTCTGTTAACCACCCTACTTTGTACCCTTATTTTTATGTTCACCTCGATTTTTACTCGAGCGCACCAAGCTGTAAAAGATAAATATTGCAACTCAACAGTTCTTGCTTTTATTTGTACCTATATAATAAATTGAAGGCGCTCAACGAAGTGTCTGACGTTTGGTATATTAGAAAGGACCAGACAGCAAATATGACCAATATTTTATGCATTTAATTTTGTTAAAATTCGTTTGGTTAGAGGTTACGATGATGTTTACATTTAAACACGTCGGTTCTGTTCCGTTAATGTAGTAGTATGTTGTTTGAAATGGTGTGTAGTAACGCAGATTGTTCAAAATGATGGTGATTTTCTGAGGTAAATGCGTGGATTTTGAAAGTTTTTAGGGTGCTCATCTATGTTTTCGCGAAAGTTTACGTTAGCCCTTTCCGTCACAGTGTCCATTATAATTAATGGATGGCCATTTTGCATTCTTATGAAAATTCGGAAAAATTGACTCACACACACATGAAATCAGGAGTGATTAAGAGCCCATTAATCGTGTATCGTGACATCTGTGGCGACACCGGTCTGGAAGGAATGTTGTCTCTTTGTAGCCACTTCCAGACGGAGTGACAATATGTATAATTAGTTGGGAGTCTCTCATCATTACTGGCCAACATCGCCATGACGGTCGCGCGTTCGGAATCATTTGATGAGTTTATAGGTGTGGATATCGTAAGTTTTAGAGCTTCAATTATTATTTTGAGAGGTTCTTATAATCGAGCGTCAAATTGCCTGTTTCAAATTAGCGCAACAGCACCATTTTGTCTTTCAAACAGATTTTTCATCTTGGACAGATCCAGAATATCTTCTCGATTTGAGAAATTGTGAATTTTCTTTTTTTTTCTGCGATGTGGATTTATTGTGAAGCTGCAAGTCTCAACTTTAAACGTGTTCGTATGAATGATGGAAATTATGAAGGGAGGGGGACTAGGGAGTGACGGAGAGGGAGGGGAGGAATAAACCATTAAAATATTAAGCAATTTTGAAACAATATCGTGCGCAATGGCTTCCTAAGCCTCCCTCCCCCCCCTCCCGCTCCTCTCCTTCCTCCCTTTTCCGCACGTTCGTTATAAACCTCTCGTTTCCTTTCCGCGAAGCTCATCGTTTTTGTATCCCCTTTCCTTTCCAACTAATTTAGTTTTCTTCCGTGAAGTAAATTAATATAAATACGGTTCAATTATTCGCTCGGGAAAAGAATAAGCCGCGGCCCGCGCTGTCTACAGTGTTGTAAAATCGGGAAGCAGAATCGTTTGGGTTCCCCTGATGGAAATAATTTTTCAAGTTATTTTTGTTAGATTTGACAATCCATGTAAGCTGCGGTTGCGGCGTGGCTGAAATCTGGAAGCTGGATACCATCCAATGACGACTGTCTCAAGACAAATCAAGAAAGTCTGGACTCATTATAGAGTCACAAAGAAGTTGATTCTTTTTATATTTTATATTTTTTTTAGATTTTAAAGAGAGATTGCAGTAATTATTTTTCATACGCCATAGTACACATATACAGGGTGGGCCAAAAGGCCCGGTATAGCTTCAATTTTTTCTGAAAAGTACTTGCTTTTTAGAGTATTTTGGACTCCTAGTTTTTTAAATTCCGACTTTTCAAAAAGCAGACATGATTTTTTGAAAATGGGTCCAAATCGAACTTTTACCTTTGGTTTATCGAAAAGCAAAGACGATATTGACCTGCGGTTTGCGCTAAAAGTCTTAGAATTGTATGCCCATTTAAACAAGGTATCACAAGATGGGAGTTGGCATTTGAAAACTTTGAGTTGGGGGGCAAACCCCCCCCCCCCCTTACGGACGCCCCCCAACAATTTTGAGTATACGCCAAAAAGTAGTTCTCATTAAGTTATAAACATCCCCGAAGTCTGGTTTTTTTATCTGCAGCCGTTCAAAAGTTATGAAGCTGTCCCGGGACTTTTGGCCTACCCTGTACAGTGTGTCGGAAAAGTCTCCCTTCCCTATCTAACTTGTGACTGGTTGCAGGTATATACAAAAAAATCCGAGTATGGGGGATAGGGATGTGTATAACACTTATAATCGGAACTTCATGCGTATCCAAGATTTGAAATTTTTCAAAAATATTGCTTATCCCAAATTTGACACCAAAATGAAGTTCCTATTAAGTCCCTGTTAAGTCCTCGAGTTTTTTTTTTTTTTTTTTTTTTTTTTTTTTTTTTTTTTTTTTTAATATATATCTGCAACCGTTCAAAAGTTGGCTAGGGGATGACTTTTGCTACACCCTTGTACATTTAATTTGGAGTCTATCCGAAATGCCGCACCGGTATTAAAACTGCCCCCGAATGGTTGGACCGATCCAAAATGCAGAGGGACGTTAAGGTAGATGTCTCGCAATTACCGCCACCCTTAAGAAAAAATTTCTATAAAATACCTGTAAAAATGTGAATTTTTATTTAATCTAGGATATGTTTGGACTAGGACCGCTCAAATACATTCTAGTTTTATTATAAAAATAATAAGTTGGAGTAGTAATCAATCAGAAAAAAAAGTATTAATAAAACCTGAAAAAAATGGCCCATGTCCCATAACTATCACCATGCCACAAGTAGCTTCGTCCCAATTATTGTCATATCAGTTGTCCTAATTATCGCCGTACATATTTTCACCGGCTTTTCATTCAAATAAGCTTGTTTATTGTCAGGAAATAATGAAATTATAATAATTCAAAAAGCAGAAAGTAAAGAGAACAGATGTTTAATAAGTAACTACTGAAAAAAATCGGCACAAACAGGTGGTGCTGAGCAGGTGTCCAGTTCTGTGATTTTTTAAGGGCATAGTACTGCTAAATCTGAACTGCAAGCTTTTTCACCGCAGTTCAGCCAACCTATGAAAAACACTTATCCGATTTACTCTTAAATCTTCCCTAATGCAGTCTTATTTTAAAGTATAAATGAATAGGGTAGCGGTATTTGAGACAGAGGCGGTAGCTGGGACTGGGACAGTGGCGGTAATTGAGACATCCACCTTACAACAGAAAACTTCACTTACGCGGAAAAGCGTCATAGATATTCAGAAACTTACTTTTCAAACAACCCTTGTGATTTCTCTTCTGCAATTACTAGTCATAATCGTACCGCTGATCAAGTCCCAAATTATCACGAAAGCGATATTTTTGCATCGTACAGCATCTCCATAATCGTATGGGCCAGATTCGACGTCAGGTTCGAGATATCGTTCAGGAACCGCCTCATTTGTCAGTAGAACGCCGGCAACTTCCGCTTCACGCTGCGCAATGGGTTTTCAAATATAACCCAGACCCTAACCGGAACCGCACCTCCCCGCCGCTTTTCCAACCGGCCCCCGCCCGCCCCGCCGCCTCTATTCATTATCCATATACTCGCGATTGATGAAAATTAAAATAGACTTGCGGTCTGCATTGTTGTCAAATTTAAGAAAGAAATCTCCGTCTCTTTGGAGTGTTAGAGTTATTAGATGAGGATTGATCTCCCATCATACAGGTATAGCGTTCAATGCGGCAACTTTGCAGGGCGTCCATTTAAATCCATGAGAAAGATCGAACAAAATTGGGTGTTCGGTGAACACCTTCGCATTCGACCTTTTACATGGGATGTCCCCCTCGAAAATATTTTAGACGTGTTTCGGCGTTTTACGAAATTCGAAGCCGATCGCGAGAAATTCGAGATGGTACATATTTTAATCAACACCCTGTATAATTGAAGTGTCACGCGTATCGATTATTGAGTTGCGGGTATTGCTTACCCTTTTATCTAGACGCGCGGGCCGTGGTACACGGTATTCTACAGGGTGTTAAGAAAAAAGTTTCCACTGCGGTTTTTTCGAAAACGGCTGCGAATTTTGAAAAACGGCCAAATACGTGTCCAATAATATCGAGGGGGACCCATTTTGGGGGGGTTATTTTTTTCGGCGCCCCCCTGGGAGGGGCGGGGGAGGGGGTAACCCCCTTTTTTCTTATGGGAGCCCTATTTTTTTATTTCAGGATCTGAAAGAACATACAAAAAAGAAACTTTTTGGCGTAAACCGAAGGTCGATATCGTTTTTCGTTTTCGATATATCGAAGGTCAAAGTTCGATATAGACCTATTTTCAAAAAATCATTACTACACTTTGAGATACCGGAATTTAAAAAAATAGGAGTCTAAAATACTCCAAAAAGCAAGCCCTTTTTAGAAAAAAATACGAGTTTAACACAAATTAAGCCAAAAATAGGGTTAAGCGTCCCCGAAAATTGTCAACGTTTATGCCCCCCAGGGGGGCCTATCAGACAAATTCCTTGAGACGACCCCTATCAAGTGATATATGGATCAAAAGGGCTTACCAAACTGAGCATTTTGGCGTAAACTGGAGGTCGATATCGTTATTCACATTCGAGATATCGAATGTCAAATTTAGATTTACAAAATTCGATATCTCGAATGTGAAAAACAATATCGACCTCCAGTTTGCGCCAAAATGCTTAGTTTGGTAAGCCCTTTTGATCGATATATCACTCGATAGGGGTCGTCACAAGGAATTTGTCTGATGGGCCCCCCAGGGGGGCAAAAACGTTGACAATTTTCGGGGGCGCTAAACCCTATTTTTGGCTGAATTTGTGTTAAACTCGTATTTTTTTCTAAAAAGGGCTTGCTTTTTGGAGTATTTTAGACTCCTATTTTTTTTAAATTCCGGTATCTCAAAGTGGAGTAATGATTTTTTGAAAATAGGTCCATATCGAACTTTGACCTTCGATGTATCGAAAACGAAATACGATATCGACCTTCGGTTTACTCCAAAAAGTTTCTTTTTTTATGTTCTTTCAGATACTGAAATAAAAAAATAGGGCTCCCATAAGAAAAAAGGGGGTTACCCCCTCCCCCGCCCCTCCCAGGGGGGCGCCGAAGAAAATAACCCCCCCAAAATGGATCCCCCTCGATATTACTGGACACGTATTTGGCCGTTTATCAAAATTCGCAGCCGTTTTCGAAAAAACCGCAGTGGAAACTTTTTTTCTTAACACCCTGTATACCATCAACGATAGAAGTACAGATAGTCTGCAGTGTTTAGTCCTACCATCGTTATTTATTAAGGTTTTTGATCAAGAATCGACCCTTAAGATGATTCCAGGGTCGATTAGCTCCAACCGTAGACTCTACGTCGCGTCGCGTCGCGTCGCGTCGCGCTGCTCACAAAGTCAACAGTTTTTGGCTAAAATTGACGAATTTTACGATAAAAGCTCAAATTTAAGGAGCGTCAACACCTGCGAGGATATTTCAGGAGGATACCCTGAAAGTTTCAAGCAGAAAAACTCAAAGGTAAAGCCTGAAATGATGAAATACGAAAATTCCCATAAGCCTCAATGAGTGCGAGTGAAGCAGATAGACGTATTATCACTCGCACTCACTCTCACTCACTAAGCTTATGGCGAAATGAATTTCATAATTTACAGCTTTAATTCTAAACCAATTTTGCTCGTTTTGGAATCAGAAAATCCATAAAAAAATGTCGCAGGTGCTGACTTTATTGGATTTTGCATTTTATCTATGGTTTCAGTTTAAAACGCCAAAAACACGACGTTTCCGAAAAGCGACTAGTGGCGCTATCCATCGGATGCGGAAATCCGGAAAAGTTTCGCCTGGAATCACCTTAAACCGCCTGTAGCAAAATAGGGCTACAGACAGCCCCATTCTATGATGTCCGGAAAATTTGTACTATTTCATTCGCTGTGCGGATCCTCACCCGTATGGTCCAAAGATAACACAATCTCTTTGTATCACGCAGCAGAGAAGATCAAAAACGGTCGGAGAGGCATTATCTGCATCCGCTCTTTCGTATCGTTACGGCAGGTGGCAGGGTGGGGAATCTCGGGGAGGGGGGTGGAGGGGGGGGGTTTAGATCATCATCGTTGCACCGTGAAAAGCATGGCCGCACGCGCAACGTCAATGACAACAAGCGAAGTCGGTAGGAAGAGGAATAAGGGTGAGGAAGTGGAAGTGGAATAGAGTCGAGGAAGAGAGGGGTATAAGTTGTTCATTCTTAATCTTTGATACATGAAAATTAGTGACAGTGTCGTTGCATAGCGGAAGCCTGCGCGCCTTTTCGTGGCAGCAGATTTTCTCTCTGTAATGATAGACTGCCGCTCGCGTATATTTTTCTTGTTCCAGCTTGCTTTCTTTTTCCTTTCTTTTTTTGACTATTTGTGTTTATCAAAAAGAAAATCACTTTCAAAGAGGCATTATGTTAATGAGGCCATCGCCATGTCTTCGTCTCGTTTTTCGCGAGGAGAGCATAGTCAGAGCAGAGGAGTGCAAAAGTTCGGAAATTCTGAAAACGATGCGAAGTGTCAAACTCAAACAGATGGAGACGGGGACGGAGGCGGAGGCGGCGCGGCGCACATTACCCGCTATGTCGTGACTCCAGCGACTCTCGCCGCACAATGGGATGATTAAAACAATTTTAAGGCCATTCCTGGAAAAATGCCCTAGTAAACAAAAGATGCTTTCTCCAAACGAAGGCATCTCCTCAATCACTATGCTCATTTTTGTAGGAAGGGCACACTAGCCTATTTATGAAAGAGTCTCGCCATACGAGGTTCCATCTCTGATTGGCTGCTGAAAAGTTGAGAAGAAGTCTATGAAGCCTGGAGGCGCGCCTCTTGTTTACATCTTCATGGAATCGTCTTCCCCGCTGCCCAGCTTTGAGGAAACTTTCGACATTTTTAGCTTGTACTAATGAAATTTTCGATTGAAATTGAGATAAATAATGTGTTCAGAAGAGAATAAAATTCACGCATTACAAAATTCTTCACAGTAAATTAAAACAGGCATGTGAAGCGAACGGAAATTGAAGGTTAGGTTGACCTAACATTCTTATGGGCACAAAATTCTAGGATATAGGCTCATCAGCACCATTACACCATGTGTTATACCTCGAACGCAAGCTTCGATACGAAGAGAGGTTAGGATGATATCATGGCGGTGATACTCTCATAAGAGACCGTGAATAAGACAAGGAAAAAAACATATAACATCTTTCGGTATAACTTGTAATCGTTTAGGAATTATGTCGGAGTGATAAGATACTTTGAGGTGCGTGGAATCTAATGGTGCAATAAAATTTGAGAAAACTGGTTGTTAACTAGCATGAATTTGCATTCGAAAGTTTGGATCTGATTTCTTATGGGAGAGTATTTCCACGAGAGTGAGCGAGATGGAGCATTTGTTTGTATCCAATTTTGATCGTAACGTCATCACTAAACAGGTCAAAACCATGATTCATTCCACACAGCGGGGTCGTTATTACAGTTGATTCTATTTCTGGAGAAAATAAAAGTAAAGCAAAAGGTGCGCTCTTCAAACAACTGTCTCTAATAGTTAACGACAATGCTGATTTTTCAGAAAAATCCCACCTGTTGTTTTACGCAGGCTCTTTCCCCAAAATTGGCCTCAATTTTTCTGACAGGAGGGGGATAGGGAAAGAGATGGAAAGAGAAAAACAACCCCCCTCCCCCAAAAAACCCACAAAATATATAGATCAAGCCCAGTTGGTGGCTTTGTGAGTTCATTCAAATACGGTTTATATAGTGCAGTTTAGAGTCCCTGCAAGTAAGTCAAGAGTTTGGACAAGAGGGGTATAGTCAACCTCTGATTGGTCAACCAGTTTTAGGCTCCACGGGCTCCTCCATGAGATGCGGTTTTTGCTCATTTGTCTACCAAAGCGGCTTATTTGTTTACATTCACAACAAAGGTCCCACGTTGTTTTACGGATGATATAGTATTAAAGAGGGGTCGATCAGTTAAGGCAGTAAACTATTGCACCGTTAGCAACTCTGCAGCACTGTAATCTTTGCATTTAACTTGTCTCGACTCTCTACAAATGGGGACTTCACTTTCGTGCTCTGCGGTGACAGAGATTGGCACCAAACTCTGAAGATTCACCTTTTGATTTGTTTATACGTGTTTAGATTTTTAAAGTTTCCGTTTCATTGTGCGTGAAAGCCGGATCGAGGATTCAATCTTCCCCGGAGTTCAACTGAGACGGGAAAAAATGGGGCAGCAGGATGACGAACTCGAACTCGCAGTCGGATTGCGCATTTCACAGATTTCACAAACGCCCCCTCGGCCCTCCCCCCCCCTCTCCGCCGTATTTTCAATTCATCTTTCTCCTTGTTTCGCGTAGTGATAAACATTATTTTGTAAATATTTGAATTATTGGATTATTTATTTTCTATGCAAATTATATTACCAGCCTACATGCATCAACGACGTAATTTTAGTTCGTCTAACCAGAGATGGCTCGATTCTACAATTTTTCCAATCGAACTGAGGTAAAATAATCGATTTTTAAGATGAATGACATCATTGAAAGAATCGATTTTTTCACATTGGTTTTAATGGGAAAATCGTATGGTTACCGAATGGCACGAACCAACATTGCATCTATAACAATTAGCCAGAAGTAAATAACAAGAGGAGTTTCAAAAGTTGGTGCCGCAATTTCAGGACAGTTCCTTCGATGATTTTGTCCAATATAGACAAGATAAGCCAAAGGTTAAAATTAAACGTTATTATTTGTCTCATCATTAAATTTGTCTTTGAGAGCCCTGCTTTTTGTCAGCAATTAAAAGCCCACCAATATGACAGGTCTGCTCGTAAGTCTGTTTTCCCATTTAAAATAACATTGGCGGTACCCCGGAAAAGCAGAAGGGACGTTTTGAGAGCCCTGCGCCTTGTCAGCGATTAAAAGCCCACCAACATGACAGGTCTGCTCTTAAGTCTGTTTTCCCATTTAAAATTACATTGGCGGTGCCCCGGAAGAGCAGAGGGGACGTTTTGAGAGCCACGCGCCTTGGCAGCGATTAAAAACCCACGAAAAGACAGGTCTGTTCGTAAGTCTGTTTTCCCATTTAAAATCACATTGGCGGTGCCCCGGAAGAGCAGAGGAGACGTTTTGAGAGTCCTGCGCCTTGGCAGCGATTAAAAGCCCTCAAAAAAGACATGTCTGCTCGTTAATCTGTTTTCCCATTTAAAATAACATTGGTGGTACCCCGGAAAAGCAGAAGGGACGTTTTGAGAGCCCTGCGCCTTGGCAGCGATTAAAAGCCCACCAAAAGATAGGTCTGCTCATAACTCTGTTTTCCCATCTAAAATAACATTTTCGGTGCTCCGGAAGAGCAGAGGGGACGTTTTGAGAGCCCTGCGCCTTGTCAGCGATTAAAAGCCCACCAAAAAGACAGGTCTGCTCATAAGTCTGTTTTCCCATTTAAAATTACATTGGCGGTGTCCCGGAAGAGCAGAGATGACGTTTTGAGAGCACTGCGCCTTGGCAGCGATTAAAAGCCCACCAAAAAGACAGGTCTGCTCAGAAGTTTGTTTTCCCTTTTAAATTAACATTGGCGGTGCCCGGGAAGAGCAGTGGGGACGTTTTGAGAGCCCTGCGCCTTGACAGCCCACCAAAAAGACATGTCTGAAAGACAGGAATTTACGCCTACACCATTTGCTGCGCCTAATTTAGTTGAAATGAAAAAAAAAAAAAAAAAACTTTTAAATAAACTGTATGAACTTTCAAGACCAATTAAAATCACAGAAAACATTTTTGACGAGTAATTTAAACCTAGAAAAATCACCGGAAAGTTTTAAATTCAGCTGAAAAAGAGGACATGGTGATTTTTGATGATTTTGTTTTTCACTGCTTTTCGGTTCTTTCTTTTCGATCTCAGATCGTAATACGTATCTAGTTTAGAAGAAGAACATAATAAACTTTAACCGATCATTTAAATGTACACAATGTCAATTATGGAGGGGGGACGAAGGCAGTAATAATAAAAACACATCAAATCATAAAATGTGCGATGATCTTGGTTACCTCGTCACTTTAAAGATTCTAACCCTGCAATGTTTCCCTATCAAAAAATAATCATGTTTATCCAATTAATACGTTTTAATTTTGCAGATAAAATTCGTTCATTGAGTAGGGCACAATCCTTCTCTCTCTCCCTTCTTCACTCCGGAGAGCGAGATTTAATTTCGAGATACCGAAATTTATCAGCTCTCTTTTGCTCAAGCAAACGCCTATATCGAGAAAACTGTTAATAGAAAACGTTCATAAAAATTAAAAATTCGAACGGATGTGATGAGATACCTCGAAAACAACGAGCTTTTTTCACCGTGTCTCTCTCGACCTCTCTCTAAAATTCAATTTAAAATATGAGGAAGGAACCATGGGGAAATTACGATCCGCGCAAACATAGCCGTAGCCGTAGTCTTTCTCTCTCTTAGCCCATTTAAACGCATGTGTTAGAAAAGGACAGAAACAGGGGCTGAAGTCACGTGACAGCCCCTGTATCCATCCTTTTCTAACACGTGCATTCAAATGGGCTAAGAGAGAGAGAGAAAGACAATATCCTGGCTACGGCTATGCTGGCAAACCTTGGCTGATTCGTTCATTTTGTATTCATGTTTATATTCACTTTCCCGAACGAGCCCCCTCGGAAAAGTGAACGCCGGAAAAAGAAAAAGAAAGCGTCGTCGTCGCGTCGCGTCGCGGGAGGGTCATGGGCGGATACAGGGAATAGTCTATCTCTCTCTCCTCCCATTTGAAAACGTGCGTTAGAAAAGGACAGAAGAGGGGGCCAAAGTCACGTGATGGCCCCCTCTGCTGTCCTTTTCTAACACATGAGTTCAAATGGAGGGAGAGAGAGAGAAAGACAATTCCCTGTATCCGCCCATGGGGAGGGTTGACAGATATGCTAGCCCGGAAATATAAAAATAGATTTTTTACAAACTCGAGGAGGGCTCAGAGCAGCTCGCAGTGGAGAGGAATAGGTATATATATATATATTATCCGTGTTTACCTATTTTCCCTCCTTTGCGCTGTTGAAAGAACAATTTTGAAAAGGGCGCGTAAACAAACCGACGTGAAACAAGAATGAAGTAGCTTTCGTCAAGCCTCGGTCTGGGTGCCCCGTTGCCAGACGGAGGAAAAACACAAAAATCTGCCTACCCCACATCAACGAAAATGGAGAGAAACATTCCCATTTCCTGCGCCACCCAACGACCAATGAGCGATAACTTTAGAGTGGCACATCAAGGAACGTTCCGCTGGTTCATTGTTGTCACCTAAGGCGCCGCCATCTTGCCGTAAAAATCGATTTTGAGGTAAAATTGTGTAGGTCGTTTCCGGTCGTTCCGGAAACAAACTCGGGCATCGCCGGAAAAGACCTACAAAATTTAACCTCAAACCTTGGAATCTGCCGTCCGAATTCCGCTTTTTCCCGGGATTCCTTCTACCCTGTGTGGCACAAGGTGGACCAGCCCGCTGCCACTCTTAAGTTATAGCTCATTGCCCACGACACATCCCTGACCAACCCACTTATCAGGGTCATATAGTACTGATGAAAATAAATTGAGGGAATACCAGCTACGAACACTTTCTCACATCAAATTTATCTGGAGTAGACCCCCAAACCACCTTTTAATATTCTAGGGGAGACCCCCAAACCCCCCTTCAATATTCTGGGGGAGACCCCCAGACCCCCTTTAATATCCTGGGGGCAGACTCCCAGAACCCCTTTGACATTCTGGGGGAGACCCCTAGATCCCCCTATGATATTTTTATCCAAATCCAAAGATCCATTTTTTGAAATATTTAAGTTTTCCCTTTTTTTGACCCATTTTCCCATTGATTTTAATAATCACCATTTTTTATCCATCATAACTAACCTAAACACTGAAATTTCCAGAAAACAAAAAATGCCCCTCTGAGGAATGTTAAAAGCAACATCTCTGCAAAATTTAGATGCATATGGATCAATAGTTAAAATGTTATGCTGGGTTTCACGTTTTATGGCTACGGACAGACAGACAGACGCCACAGAATGTATGTGCATCTACATACCTCCAAGCCACATATGGTTAAATAATATGGAAATTTCATGGATGAATATTCTTTAGGATAGTACTAGGCATAATGAGAGCCACTTATGTTGTAATGGAGCTGTTGCAAACTTTTGCTACAGGCTTATTAATAGTTGATT
Source organism: Trialeurodes vaporariorum (assembly GCA_011764245.1). Taxonomy (NCBI): domain Eukaryota; kingdom Metazoa; phylum Arthropoda; class Insecta; order Hemiptera; family Aleyrodidae; genus Trialeurodes; species Trialeurodes vaporariorum. The sequence continues at coordinate 1,877,001 of VMOF01000024.1, read as the reverse complement.
ATGCGGTAATACCCTGTATAAATAACGATTAGCGCACTAAAAAATCACGAAATCCACTCCTAAACTCACAAAATGCTTTTAAACGCGAGACCGTAATGGCGGCCGAGGCCGCGGTTTTCTTATGGCAATTGTGTGCTTCTTCTTCTTCTTGTGTGGTGTTGCGAGACTACCTCCTGTAGATGGCGCTGATTGAAGATAGGGAAACCCAATGCAAACCGCGGCCCCGGCCGCCATTACGGTTTCGCGTTTAAATGCATTTTGTTAGTTTAGGAGTGGATTTCGTGATTTTTTAGTGCGCTAATCGTTATTTTTACAGGGTATTACCCCATATCCAACTATTAATAAGCCTGTAACAAAAGTTTGCAACAGCTCCATTATCATGATTCACTGAGTCGTAGTGGGCCAAGTATCGAAACAAAATACCTTAAAAATCTCTGCGCCATTGCAATTCTTTCTCTACTTCTAACTTTGTTAACAGCTAGTGAGACAGTAAAAACTACATTTCAGGACTCCATTCAAAAAAGCTCTTTAAATTGAGGAAGCTTCGTGGTTACATCAGATCAAAGCGTGGCCAAGATATTGTCTATCCCCCTTTTTGCCCATTTGAACGCATGTGTTTGAATGCATGGAAAGAGGGTCTGTCACGTGACTTCAGCCCTAGAGTCCCTTGATGGAAATATTGTATAGGGAGTACCGACACGACACTTTATGCATTTTGACAGGAGTCGATTTTGTCGACCGCGTGAACGCATTCGAAGGTTAAGTTCGACAGTGGACCAGTGGTGGACTGGCGGATTTGCCGGCATTCCGGTCCGCTCCCATACGTTCCTCTACGAATCGACTCCTTTCGTGTGGAGCCTTCGATGTCGTCGACTCCTGCTCGACTCCGTGAGAGCCTAAAACCAACGACCAATCACAACTCGTTGAGCTCGTGTCGGTACTCCCTATACAATATTTCCATCAAGGGACTCTATTCAGCCCCTGTTTCTACCCCTTTCTAACACAATCGCGCGTTTCAAGGCATTTTGTGCGTCTAAGCGTGGATTTTGTAAGTATTTAGTGCTACCATCGTCTTAGTGAAGATTCTTACAGTGGCGAAGCGTGCTATTTGGCAACATGGCATTTTGTCCATTTGAGCCCACAGAAAAGGTCGAATCCACTGGTAATCGGTGATTCCTTGGTAATTCGATTTTTTTCATGGGTTTCAATGAGCCAAATGCAACGGTGCCATAGATTGCACGCTTCGCCACTGGATTCTTACATCTAAATCGACCCTTAAATTTCCCTTATAGCAAAAAAGGTGCAACAGCCCCATTGCGTATAAAACGTCTGACATTTTGCAATCTTTGTTTTGATAAAAACAAACAAAAAAAACGAAAAGAAACATGAAGAAAACAAGATTTATAGTAAATCAATTCACTTTTCAGAAAGTGACTAGTGGTGCCATCCGGCGGATTGGAAGATCCCCGACTTTTGCTTCCGCAATCACCTTAAAACAATTAGCCATCGCTAAGCTCGCGAGATTGAGATTTCGATCAGAATCGATCCATCCATATCCAGTCGCGACAGGCAGGTTCGATGGTAAGCGAATGGCGCCCAAGGTTTCGCCCTAATCTCACCGGTAATCTCATCTTATGCACTGTTGTGACACAAGTGTTGAAAGTTTACTGATTAAGATTGAGAGGTGCCCGCCCGAGGTTTGGTGTTTTTATTTATTTCCCCCCCCCTCTCACCCCCTTCCCCTTCCCCTCCCCCTCCTCATCCCCCCCTCCCCCACCTTCTAGTACCACTGAATCAATGTTTAACCGGGATTACTCCGATGGTGATGAGTTCGTGTACTACGAGCCACCATTCCCGCCGTTGACAGTAATCCGAGTGTCGAAGTAAGATGCTCGATTCTCGATTTTCGCTTTCCCACGATGTTGCCACATTTTACGTCGCTACAAAATCTCAAAAATGGGTCTGTTGCAAACTTTTGCTACAATGATAAAGAGTGTTTCATCGTACGTAAAATCGCCCGAAAAGTCCATTGGTGGCATCAGAAAGTCATGAAATGCAATAATAAACTCACTAGAGACGTTTAATGAAATCCAAGATGGCGGTAAAATATCGAGCAATCTGTATGCATGCAACTTTAACTTCCAAGGATTAACAACGTTGACAACCTCACAGCTTCAGAGGTTATGTGTTTATTTACGTTGTGATTGGGTGTGATCAATATTGTGAGGTTGGCTATACTTGGATGTTCGTGGTGCATGCATACAAATTGCTCAATATTTTACCGCCATCTTGGATTTCATTAAACGCCTCTTGTGAGTTTATTATTGCATTTTACGACTTTCTGATGCCACCAATGGACTTTTCAGGTGATTTTACATATTATTAAACACTCTTTATCGTTGTAGCAAAAGTTTGCAACAGACCCATTGTCATTAATTTCTTTAATCACTGAAAAATATCGGATTGTTAAATTTTACCCTTCGATGGTTTTTTTGACCCTTTCATTGGGCGTTTATTGTATAACGATACTGATGATTAATATTATTTACAGGACGGTAAGTGTGAACTAATGTTTAATTGATAAATGATAAATGATTTATTTTCAGTCTTTAGACAAAAGCCAATAACAAAAAAAAAATTTAAATTACTCAAGTTACACGTAACCTATACTAGACGAATTAAATAAACTAACGTGAAATTAACATAAAAATTAAAGACTGAAAATTCGGTACCTCCATAGACGAGCCTGTTTTGGAGGTTACCATAAAGAAAATTAAATAATCGTTAGTGGCGCTAGCCATCGGCCAAGTTAAAAAAAAAAAGACCGAGAGAAATATAAAATACGCGAGAGAGTTTAAGAGTGAGGGAGAGAGGGAGTGGGTTTTTCGTACAAAATACTTAACTTCATTTTTTTTTCTGTCTCCCCCCCCCCCCCCCTAAAGGTTGCCAAATGTTTGGTTGATACTTCCATGTATACACTTTGTACTACTAAATTTGTACTATACAATGATACGATACCCGTACCCTCCTTTCCCACCACATGCTAATCACTATATTCATGTATATAGTTAAGCTCTAGTAATAAGGATTAATTCTGTCAAGAAGTCGCCTTTGTAAAAAAAAAAAAAAAAAAAAAATGGGGCCATGATTTTCAAAAAAAAGTCCTCTTCAAATAGTTCTTGATGAATTTTTCTTTTATTTTCCATTGCTATAAATGTTTTAAGGCAAAAAGTCACAAGTGGCAATACTGTGAGACTCTGAATTACCTGATAACCGTAAAATTTCTTAAATTGGTCAAGAAATGAAATAATGAAAATTGCTATTATACGATATTTTCTCTTGAAGGCCATACTACATTTGAAGTATACCTTATTGTAGATTTAAACCATATTGATGTCTCCCTTTAACCGTCTCTATTGTGATAATGAACCACATACATGGTAAAAAACAACCATTCAGGGTTAAAATTTACAGTAGAAATGACCTCTACAGACCTCCGGTGCAGAAGATAAATATTCCTACTTCGCGGCACTTGTTTTTGCCTAAACCATCAATTGAAGACGCTCGAAGAAGCTTTCATTTAGTATGTCCGGACGTCCGGTCTGTGTTAATTGCTTATATTTAATCATCAACTTTATTCCCTAAAAGCGAGTGGTTCGCAAATGTTTGAAGCATCGATTCCACAAAAAGAGAGCTGAAACTTTCAGAGCTTTATTACTTTATACGTTGACACAAATACCAATACTCTCTGTCAAAACTTTTTTTTTTTTTTTTTTTTTTTTTTTTTTTTTTTTTTTAAACATGAGCTTTTATAACATGATCTGGTGCCTGTGCTAGATCTCACTGAGAAAGGTGAAAGGCTAACAAAAGAAACCCAACGCCAAACTTGACGGAATTCTGTTCTCAACTTTGCTAACCATCTCTTCATTAAAACCTAACCTAACTCTTTGTTAAACATCTCTAGGATCGTGCTATGGCTCTTAGGGCATTTATGCAACCTGTAAATAAAATAAAAACAAATATAAAATAAACCGTGTGACAAGTTAAAGGGAAAAAATTGCAGTCTTCAAATTGAAAAGGAGTATGACTTACTAAGGCCCTGAAATGCGAAGAGAGCGCAAACAGGGCAAAAAAAGGAGATTGAAAGACTGAAGAGGTTAAAAGGGGTTGATAGGGAAGAATAAATTAAAAAAAGGGGACGGAGCGGGGACAGAGTAGAGGAGTCGTTACATCATACATGAAGGAGAAAAGAACTAGAATGGTGGAGGTCGATGTATACTAGAGTGGCAGCTTCTATGACGTCGCGCGTTGTCGTGTTAAGGTGCATCTAATATTCAGTGCGCGAGAGACTATACAGACTTCCCCCCCCCCCCCTCACTTCATCTGCGTTGGGGTGGTGAGGCAGTGGTAAGTGGTGGAGAGGGGAGAGGGAGAGATGGCGTTGAGACGGTGTTGCCGCATCAAAAGTTAAAATTGGCCAATTTTCTCATCAAGGTAGACATTAATGCAGGTAGGTAGATGCAAGAGGTTTGGGTGGATGAATAAATAATAAACTGAAGGGAATACCCTACGATCACTTTCTACATCAAATTTAATCTGGGAGAGACCCCAAGACGCCCATTCAATATTCTGGGGGAGACCCTCAAACCCCCCTTTGGCATTCTGGGGGAGACTCCCAGACCCCCCTTAGATATTTTTATCCAGATCAAAAGATCCGTTTTGGGAATATTTTAATTTTTCCTTTTTTTGACCCATTTTTGAATTGATTTAAATGGAAACCATTTTTCATTCATATAAATAACCTAAAATAAAAGTTCAAAAAAACAAAAAAAAGTCCCTCTGAGAAATGTTAAAAGCAACCTTTCTGCAAAATTTGAATGCATTTGGACCTGTTGTGCAAAAAGTATGCTGGGATACCTACAGACGTGGCTCACGGACTCACGGACTCAGAGATCACGGACGCCACAGAAATGTTATACATTTACCGCTCCAAACCACATTTAATTAAGAAATATTAGAATGTCATGGATACATGATGTAAGGATAGTATTAAGCATGATGTGAGTCAATTATTTCAGAATTGTCATGATTGATTTAGTCATAGTGGGCCAAGTATCGAAACGAAATATCTTGAAAATCTCCGCGCCCGCGCCATCGCAATACTTTCTCAATTTTTCTAACTTCGTTAGAGTGAGAAAGTAAAAAGTTTATTACGGATACAGATTTGTCATAAACCCAACGTTTGATAAGTAAACAACGCCGGGAATGATACTATCTGGCATACATCACTCTGATTACGAACGACTGGATCGTAATGTCATCGAATCGATGATTGATTGTGTAAGTACGTGTTATTCATTTGGGCACGGTGTCATTTCCAATAGAAACACTTCCATCTCTGCGGAAATTCACCGATGACGCCTGCGCCTGAGCTATCGTGCACACGTTGTAGAGATTGAAGGGTTCCTCTCGGAATGGCACCTATCGTAATGACACCACCCGTGAGAATAACATTTACTTGATCATCGACTCGATGGCTTTACGATACGATCGTTCATAATCAGCCTGCAGAGAGGGATCAAAACTTTGAGTAAGTTTTGTTTCCAAAATCTATGAAATGTAATCTTTGTACGCCAGTTTTAAGTAATCTTAATGATCTCCTCTGTGTGCCGGGTTGTATCACGATTCACGGCCGGCGATACCATTTTACTTGAAAAAGGGCGTGAAATCTTTAGAGTCCCTTGATGGAAATATTGTATAGGGAGTACCAACACGACGCTTTATGCATTTTGACAGGAGTCGATTTAGTCGACTGCCTGAACGAATTCGAAGGTTAAGTTCAACAGTGGACCAGTGGTGGACTGGCGGATTTGCCGGCATTCCGGTCCGTCCCATACGTTCTTCTACGAATCGACTCCTTTCGTGTGGAGCCTTCGATGTCGTCGACTCCTGCTCGACTCCGTGAGAGCCTAAAACCAACGACCAATCACAACTCGTTGAGCTCGTGTCGGTACTCCCTATACAGTATTTCCATCAAGGGACTCTAGAAATCTTGTGCCATATCTGTACGTCAGTTAGTAACGGCTCGTGCAATGTGGCAACAACGTATTCTCTCCATTTAAACACATGTAAAACAATCGATCTTCAGGAGTGCAATGCACCTCCAACAAATCGATACTTTTGCGTATGTTTGAATGACAAATGAGCATGGTTGCCAAAGTGCACGAGCCGCCACTGGCGTGTCAGTGTAATCTTTGATGAATGTACGGAGACGGTAGACCGATTTGTGACACTTAAAGAGCCACCATGTACAGTTGAAGATTCTATACATCATACATACCATGGCTCCGGTCGACAATGCACCAAGTTCTGAGATTATATATCAGTGAAAAGATTAAAGGAGCGTTGGTATACATACACACTCTATAGAGCATAATGCACATTTTTGAGCGTAGATCAACGATTTGTAAACCCATGCAACGTGTACTTATTACTCTTAAGGCGGCAAAACCTTTGGTCTGCGCCAGTGGTGTCGCGTGCAATTTGGCAACAATGTATTCTATCCATTTAAACTCGTGTAAAAGATCGAATTCAGGGGGTGCACAGTGCACAAGGAAAATTCGATATATTTAATGAGTTTAAATGGAGCAGTTGCATTGTTGCCAGATGGCACGCGACGCCACTGGTCTGCGCCTAAATTGAAAGATTTCCTCACGAAATTCCGCCAGAATGGGTCTGTCTCAAACTTGCATTATAGCAATGGAAAAGTTCATCGCAGTAGCGTAGAGTGAAATTTGGCAACGTTGTATGGTTTCCATTTAAAAAAAATGAAAAACATCGAACTATTGGGTGTTTTGGTGAACAACCTGGCATTCGATCTTTTACATGGATTTAAATGGACACGGGACAACGTTGCCAAATTGCACGCTACGCCTCTGGTTTGTAGGCGTGTATACGACTTTAGAAATGAGAGTGAGGTAACAGTATACATGTAAGCAGTAGGAGAGATATAGTTCGGCAGATTAATTGAGAGTTTTAGTAATGGCGACTGTCGGTGATGAGCGTTCGAAACAAAGACAGTTTGTCTCTCTCGCTCTCACGTAACCCCCATGTAAGTACTGCCATCTCACTCTAATTTCAAAAATCGTACATAGAGACATCTTACGTGATATTTCCTGGCTGAAATGAATTCCTCAAGGCATTTTAATGCGATTTTGATAATAATATGTCGTAAAACAAGGCCCTGTATATGAATTTCAAAGCTAGAAAGAGATTGATACACATGCGGGGGTCACGGGAGAGTGAGTGAGATAGTTTGGAACGCTACGCGAGTTTTATCACAACCGATTGCGACCGATGAGTGCATTGTTGTGGTTGTTGGCTAACCGTTGACTTCGCACTAAAACCGTCTATTATACAACAAACTTTTTCATCGAATGACGTCACCACTAAAACGATCCATTTCATAGCGTAGAAGAAAAATTCGCCTACATCCCATTTATTTCAATGCAAAGTAAGCGTATTTTTTTTCTCAAGTATCTGGCAACTGCGGGGTTAAGGTGTCCTAACAATGATGTCGTGCAGGTAGTGCTCGATCCGCTGTTCTCTGCGAGGGTGACCCTACGTCGAACACCGGGGGGGGGGGGAGACGGAGGGTGTAAAAGTTGTCGAGGGGATAAAGGGAGGGGGTAAAAATGATGAGAACTGGCGGTGGTGTATGGAGGGGGAGGGGGAGGGGGAGGGGGGATGGGGAAGGAGCTTGAATCGACCATAGGGGAGCAGGGGGAGCTTTACAGTTCACCTTTCCAACCAGGTAGGAAATAAGGTTTGTTGGCTCGGCCGTTGCGTTGGGCCGTTAGGATTATTGATCCTCCATCCTCAGGAAAAATTATGAAGTTCTCTGTAGTTCTTCGGATATAGGAATAGGAGCAACGCAGTTTAATGCTTTTGTCTGTATAACATTGTCTATACGCGTACTATAATATACCAAAGTTTATTCGAGCCATTTTGTTTCAAACGAACTGAAAACCATTGTAACTCTATTTTAAAATTTCTTTACGCATATCAATTTTTTAACAAAAAACCGTAAACGGATGCAATTTTGTAAAGATTTAAATTGTAATTCTTTTCATGGACCGTTTCAGTGGTGAGACGTCAAAGATCCATGTTTTTGATAAATAAACTGCAAGGAACACCCTACAATCACTTTCTCACATCAAATTTAATCTGGGGGAGACCCATAGACCCCCCGTATCCATCTTTCAAATATTTAACTTTTTCCTTTTTTTGACCCATTTTCCCATTGATTTTAATGGAAACTATTTTCCATCCATAGCTAACCTAAAAATTAAAATTTCAAAAAAACAAAAAAAGACCCTCTGTGGAATGTTAAAAGCAGCATCTCTGCAAAATTTGGATGCATATGGATCAATATAGTTAAAAAAGTTATGCTGTGTTTCACTTTTTATGGCTACGGACAGACAGACAGTCGGACAGACGGACAGACGCCACAGAAAGTTTGGACATTTACCCCTCCAAGCCACATATATGGTTAAATAATATTGAAACTTCATGGATGAATCTTCTTTAGGATAGTATTCGGCATGATGAGAGCCAATTATTTTGTAATTATTATGATTTACCGAGTCGTAGAGGGCCAAGTATCGAAACAAAATACCTTGAAAATCTCTGCGCCATTGCAATACTTTTTCTATTTCTAACTTTCTTAACAGTGAGAAAGTAAAAAAGTTTCACTTGTGGCGGTTCCAAACAATCGTATATATTTATCTTCCTTCCTCTCACGTAATCCTCGTTCGCTCTGTCTCTTTTTGAAACCAAAAGCCCCACATAGAGACTATTTCTAGCTCTGATCTTTTTTTCTTGCGAAATTACCATTTAAAACCCTAAAAATCTCATTTTTAACGAAAAAATAAGCAAATGACAATTTTGAAGTATGCATTTCAAACTTAGAAAGAGGCAGAGTGAACGAGAGTTATTTGAGAGCGAGAGAGATACGCGCGATTGGTAGGAACCAAAACTGAAATAATTTTCGAAAAGCATATGCTAATGGTAAGACACACGAAAAAGGTATATTAAAAAGATTAAAAAATGAACTTCATCCAAGTCAATTCGCCGGTTTTCTTTTAAAAAATAAGAAACTAAAATACATTTTGGAACTTCGCAATTGAGAAATGTATCGTATTTTAAATTTGAGAAGTGCCGTGAGTAGTTGCACTCTGCCTATAAATTAATGAAAGAACTAAACTTGCTTATCTGGTATATGAAAATGGCAGAAATATTGTTGATGCAATAATAGGTCTCTTGCAAACTTTTGCTGTAAGCAAATGAATAGTTCAATCTGATGTTAAAGCAGCAAAAATCACAAAAACCATAACGAGAAAGTCTAACATTCAGTTATAAACTCACATAACTGCTATAACGGCAAGTTTGTAATGGCGGAAGTGTCGAATAATAAGCTTATTCGACAGTCCGATAAACATGGTCCCTTAGTCGACTGAAATGGGGCTCTTGCGAACTTTTGCTGTGAGCAAAATAATAAATAGTCCAATCTTTTGTAAAAACCAGCGGAAATCACAAAAATCACATCCACTAAAAAAGTCTATAATTTAGTAATAAACTCACATAACTGCTGTAACGGCAAGTTCGTAATGGCGGCTCAACGCAAATATCATGGGAGATTCCCAGAGACAAATAGAGACCCTGCACAAAGCTTGCGACAGGTGGCCATACTTTTTTGGTTCAATTTTCGTCGGAACTCATCGAAACAACAGCCAACATTCACCTATTGTTGATTGATGAGCGCGTAGTTTGCATTCGCCAAGCCGGGACCGCGGACCAATCACAGCCTTTTTCTCCGTGTGAGCTCACCATCCAACATTAGGCGAAGGTTGATTGTTGAGGCCGATGAGTCCCGACAAAAGTAGTTCACGAAAAGTGGACACCGCGCGCAACCACGGAAAGAATAGGGAGTGCACGGTCTCTATTTGTCTCTGGAGATTCCTGTCTACTAAATCACTTTCTCTACGGAAACACGGAGATTCGTCTCAATTTCGATAGGAATCTCCCATAATACCTGCGTCTCTCCGCCATTAAGCTCGATTCTGAGAGTGAATTTGGTGATTTTTTAGTGTGCTCATCGTCATTTTTACAGGTTTTTATGCAAGAATCAACTCTTCAATCTCCTACAGCAAAAGTTTGCTAGAGCAACATTAAGGCGTTTGGTGCCAAAACGACACTTATCTTTTACCATTTTTAAAATACATTCGAGAAATGTTGTTACAGCTGTACTCGACACCTCGATATGAATGGAACAAAAACACTTCTCCGAAGTATTTAAGAAGGGAGAGGTGTCGTTTTTGCACCAAACGCCTCAATTAACAAGGGTCAAATTCACTCGCAATGAGTTAAGGGGAAGAATAGACGCGGGTACAGTGTACACGGTACAGCTACGAAGAATTAAGCGAGCCCTCGCCACGTCGCCACACCCGCCGCGCTGGGAACATTTTAATTTGGTCAACGAGAGTCAAAAGACCGTGATTGGAGGTGGAGGGTGATGGAGAATCTAGGGGGGTGGGGTGGGGGGGGGCACTAAGCAACGGAACGCATTGCGCGTCTAAACATTTTCACTTCTCTCTTATCGCGGAGAGAGGAGCAACACTTGCTCGGGATCACACCGCATAAATTCGTGCACAAAGGTTTTGATAATCACTCGAATTAAACACAATACAGCATTGAAATCTGAAATACAAGGCTTTTAAAAATGGGCTCACAATGGGCAGTTCCTCTCTCCACCCCCTCCCCCACCCCGAATCTCTCCTCACACTTCATCCGAGGAATTGGTGATTAATTGCGTCCCCCCGGCACATCCGGGGCCCGGTCACCCGTCGCCCCCTCCCCCCCGCCGCGGCTGTGATCGTGGTGTCTCGGGTGCGTCTCCATTGTTCTCTTTAAATGCTATCAACAGATTTTCCCAAAGCGACTGACTGACTATGCGACAACAGGAATATAACGGTTGCTAGATTGTCCAGAAAAATAGCCACAGGTTAACATTTGAATGTTGATCAGGTCAAAATTTAAAATCCGGCATTAAGGTGATTCCAGGCGAAACTTTTCCAGATTTTAATCCGATGGATAGCGCCACTAGTCGCTTTTCGGAAAAGTCGTGTTTTTCGTCTTTTTACTGAAATCATAGATAGAACTCAAAATCCAATAACGTCAGCGCCTTTGACATTTTTTTATGGATTTTTTGAGCCCAAAACGAGCAAAATTGGTTTAGAATTAAAGCCGTAAATTATGGCATTCATTTGGTGTCCACCGTTGGAATTAATCGACTCAGGAATCATCTTAGTGTTGATCCGAAGTCGAAAATGTTGATCCAGTCAAAATCTAAAATCCTGCATTAATTAATACGTTATAAGTGACGTAGGGTGATTCCATCAGGCGAAACTTTTCCGCAGATTTCAATCCGATGGATAGCGCCACTCGCCATTTCTGGAAAAAGTCGTGTTTTTGGTCCTTCAAATGAAAATAGTGAAGACAAAATGCAAAAATCCAAGAATGTCGGTACCTGCATATTTTTTTATGGATTTTTAGAGCCCAAAACGAGCAAAATTGGTTGAGAATGTATGCTGGAATTTATGAACTTTATTTCACTATAAGCTCAGTGAGAGCGAGTGAGTACGAGTGATAGGCATATCTCAATATCTGCCTCTCTCGCACTCATTGAGGCTTATGATAATTTTTGGATTTCATAATGTCTGATGGCTTTAATTCTGATTGTTTCAGCTTGAAAGTTACATTGTATTTTCCTGAAGTATATGCTCGCACTTATGGCGTTTATCAATTTTAGTAAAAACTGTCGCCTTTTTGAGTAGCGCGAATGGGGCAGTTGCAAGGGTCTGAAATTGTGTGTTTTTTATAAAGAAAATGGTAGTACTTGATGAGCTGAGAACAATGGTGCCTTTGGTTTTTTCCTAAGTGTCCCGGTTTTGGAGATACGCACGTGTGAATTTGTAAAAAATCGTGGGTGTAGTGACGTCACTACGTGGAATTCCCATTTAAAACAATGTATTTTGGGCCAAAATCTCATCTTCGGAGCAATGGAACTTAATTAGAAACCATCATCAAGTACTTTCATTTTCTTGATAAAAAACACAACATTTCAGACCCTTGCAACTGCCCCATTGATGTCAATGGTTCAATAATGTTAAATCTCAATGTGAATTTCACGCGATTTTAATTATGGTATTACGCTGACAAATTATTTCTTGACGTTTGCTTTCGGCATTGATTTTGATATAATTTGTTGATTACTGGATACTGGAGATGATTCAAAATGCATTTAACATAATAAACTCAACTTTCCTTCATTATTTCGGCATCACTTTCTCTCTTATATGATCTTTACTGCGCTGCAAGGTACAGTGTGCCGTTTCGGGAAGTTCTAGAACTATGACAATTTTAACTGAATGATCTGACAATTGCGCAAGATACTTAATTCGATTTCAAAATGACGTATTAACAGCTTCGACGCTCTACGTTAAGTACTCATCCATTCACCCCTATTTACATCATTCGCAGCTTCGGTAATCCTCAAGTCCCCCCCCCCCCCCCCAATCACCCCTCCCTCTTCACTTCCCAGCCCTCCATTTCAATTTAATTCTTGAGACCTACCTCAGATTTTCAGATATTCTCTCGCCCTTACCCTTGACCCGGAAACTGCCAAGAACACAGTCAATTTCATTGGGATATCGTCGTTATCATTATATAATGTCGTTTTTACCTACAAACACAGTCAGTTTCATTGGGATATCGTTGTTATCATTAATGCCGTTTTTACCTAGAAACACAATCAGTTTCATTGGAATATCGTTGTTATCATTAATGTCGTCTTTACCTAAAAACACAGTCAGCTTCATTGGGATATCGCTGTTATCATTAAAGTCTTTTCTGCCTAAAAACACAGTTGGGATATCGTTGTTATCATTAATGTCGTCTTTACCTAAAAACACAGTCAGTTTCATTGGGATATCGTTGTTATCATTAATGTCGTCTTTACCTACAAACACGGTCAGTTTCATTGGGATATCGCCGTTATCATTAATGTCGTCTTTACCTACAAACACAGTCAGTTTCATTGGGATATCGTTGTTATCATTAATGTCGTCTTTACCTAAAAACACAGTCAGTTTCATTGGGATATCGCTGTTATCATTAAAGTCTTTTCTGCCTAAAAACACAGTTGGGATATCGTCGTTATCATTAATGTCGTCTTTACCTAAAAATTGTAGTCAGTTTGATTTGGATATCGTTGCTATCATTAATGTCGTCTTTACCTAACATAGTCAGTTTGATTGGGATATCGTTGCGTTATCATTAATGCCGTATTTACGTACAAACACAGTCAGAACAATGATGTAGATTTGGCTCGAGATTAGCGATGTATCAATATAGATAAGCCCTCCCATGTGAGCCAATGGATAAAAATCGATCCTTAGAAGACGGATTTCCATAATGGAGAACTGGCCCAGGGTTTCTCTGTAACTGCAGTTATACTATGGTGGGGTTGCGCTCCCCCGCGAGGCAAATTTTGGCGCCCCTCGTGAGAAGAAATTGTGAGCCCCCTTTATTTCACATCCTCCTCTTTTATACTCCTTCCTTCTTTATTCATCATATTTAGTCTCCTTTTTCCTGTCTAAATTTACTTCAGGTATTATGCAGAATCTGGCAGAAAATCACTCACCTATGTCAATGGTTACAACGTTAAGGACTATGGAGGGTCCATTCCTTCATAAAGTCGCGTGAAAATAACATTGAAAGCATCGTAAAGTCTCGAAATCCACTCACAAACTCAATAATATATACGTTCAGCAAAATTCAAAGATGGTGATCTAATGAGCGCGGCACAATAATTGGGGAGTAGCATCTAATTGCAATTTTTTCACGACGAATCACTTTTCTCAGCATATAAAGTTGCGACTATGAGGCTCCCCAATTATTGTGACCTGCTCATTTGACCGTCATATTTGAATTTTCTGAAATGCATTTATCGAGTTTTTTAGTAAACTTCGAGACTTTTTAATGCTTTTGATGTGAATTTCACGCCATTTTACACCCCGCTAAACCCTCCAGAATGATGCAGCAAAAAATTTCAAAAGACCCATTTTTGAGTAGGTTGATTATAAAGTTGAAAAATCGGTGAAAAATAATCAGATTATTTCGACGAAATCGAATGCTGTATTATAAATTTCCAGTTTTCTTATCACCATAGGATATAAACCTGGAGAAACATTTCTTTGCGTTTTCTCTGAACGTGACAAGGCATATTTAAACCTACAGAGCTAAAAACTTTCAAACGCGCCGTTTTTATCGAAATGCTATTTTTGCCCATGTTTAGTATTTCATAGGTGAATCCCGGAATTTATCCTTCTCTCTCTTCTCCCATTAGAACGCGTGTATTAGAAAATGACAGATTCCGGGCAGTCACGTGATTTTCGCCCCGTCTTCTATCCGTCTCTAACAAATGCGCTCAAATGGGAAAAAGGGAGAGAGAGAGAGAGAGAGAGAGAGAGAGAGAGAGAGAGAGAGAGAGAGAGAGAGAGAGAGAGAGAGAGAGAGAGAGAGAGAGAGAGAGAGAGACAGAGACAGAGACAGAGACAGAGACAGAGACAGAGACAGACAGAGAGAGAGAGAGAGAGAGAGAGAGAGAGAGAGAGAGAGAGAGAGAGAGAGAGAGAGAGAGAGAGAGAGAGAGAGAGAGAGAGAGAGAATTGCAGTTTCTTGAATCTGCCAGTGCGTTTTTTCCAGCAAGGTTCACATTCCATTAGTCTCTAATTCAACATCAACTACTAACGTGACAACTGTCGTTCTTACGTTAAAAATCACTTTTGTAGCTTTGACTGTAAAAACAAACTCATGCCTAAATCAATCCCTTTCGACTAGAAATCAAGTTAAAAAGCAAGACAGTTGCACTCGTGACTTTGAAACGTAAGCCTTAATTAATTCATATAATTTACAACAAGAGCGCGTGAAAAGAACACGACTTGTTGTCTGCGTAAACCGAAGAATTACGAAATGGTCGTTTGTTGTTTTACAGACAGGAACAGGAATAGTAACGAGATCTGATGAGAGAAGTTCTACTTACATCCAAGCGGCTTCTCGTTAGAAAGTTCATCGTTAACTCGATAGAAAGCGCTGTGTGTTACGCAACGAGGAAGCTCCGACCTCTGCTGGGGCGCGCCGCGGCCGCGCTGCTTCGCGCGCACCACTCGAGTGATGTTACAAGTAAAAAGCACATAGAGGAGTAACGCTGATTTTTGCCCCCTTTAAAGCCACGTAAAAAATCGATTTGACTGTCCCTGTTGTTCGACATTTTGCATGGTATTTAATAGCTGCTCGTTTCCTCACTCGTTAAGTGTTGAAACAATACCAGCAGATTGTTAACTTTTTAGTTAAAACCGATATTTAGGACTCTCCACGAGTAACGCTATCTGTCGATCATTGTAGGACTTGGCCGTTATCATGGTAACCATCAATGGCGTTGCGTGCACTTTGACAATGTTGGAATTCGTTCATTTTAACCCACGATAAAGATCGCACTATTGGGTGTTCGGTGAACACCTTCGCATTCGACCTTTCACATATGTTTAAATGGAAACAATGCAACGTTGCCAAATTGCATGCTACGCCACTGGTAACCCTAGTAAAGTTTCCCGTTAATTCATTAATCACTGAGTTTCATTTGTATGCAAAGGTCAGAGAGACAAGATGTATTCCAACTCATACGTGATCCAAGACAAGACAGACGGACGTATAGCTATAGTTGTCATGAATATTCTATGTTTATTTACATTACGGAGCTGCCGTTTTGCTTAAAATCATTAATCAATGATATTTTTCGATGCACCGATGATTCCACCGGTTGAGAAAAGATCACATACTTTTGCTCAGCGTATGACTGTCCTGCATGAAAATACTCTGATCTGTAATCGTTTCTCAATCGATGCTATCGCCGTTTAATTATTGAAATAATCCCCAAATGTCTTTTAAAGTCATCGACGACTCCATCGGTTGAGAAAAGATTACCGATTTGTCTTTTTTCGTGCAGCACAGCCATACACTGAACTTTATTTTTTCAACACTTTTTTTTAAGGTAGGTGACCCAAAGGTGGCCCGGCTCTTAAGGTGGCCCACCCCAGCTTATTTCAGTTAATTACACGATTTGGGGATAGATGGCGTTAGTGCTGAGTATAGCAGGATGCTATCGCTTCCCCCACTCCAAAAATCAAGAGCATCGGGCAACTTAGTCGGCGCGGAACAGTGCAACGTCAATTTTCGCAGGTCTTCAGCTAATTTTCATAGAAGTAATCAATCGTAAAAGCTAAGCCCTTAAATTGATTCCACCTTTGACTTTCAAATTATCATAATTTCTGGTGTAACTAGGGTCTAGATTCCGTTTTTGGACGATAAAATAGCATTTGAATACTTACAAATATTAATGAAATTTTAAAGGGGGTGTCCATCTTTAGATGCATCAAAAATATTAGGGGTGGCCACCTTAGGTGCATGTTTTGCGCGATGTCAAAACTCCAATTTTTTTCAAAGGCAATAAAAACCTCAAAAACAAGCAAATTTTAAAAAAATGAAATTAACATATGATAGCCAACTGTCTGAATAGTAAATTGACATATTTAGTTTTTTTTTATCTCTCGTGACTTATACGTGCATATTGGCCCCAAGCATAGGTATGGCCACCTTTGGGTCACTTACCTTATTTATTTATTTAATAGTTACACAATTACAAAATCTACAAAGTTGCCAGCTGTTTCTGCGGCGTCCCTGATCTGTGAAGTGTGAATCCGTGAGTCCGTGTGTATTCCAGCAAAACTTTTGCACAACAGGTCCAAATGTATTCAAATGATTGCTTTTAACATTCCCCAGAGGGACTTTTTGTTTTTTGTTTTTTTTTAACTTTTAATTTTTAGGTTAGTTATGGATGAAAAATGGTTTCCATTTAAATCAAAGGGAAAATGGGTCAAAAAAAGGAAAAATTCGAACATTTCAAAAATGGATCTTTGGATCTGGATGCATAGGCGTAGCGTGACCAAAAAGAGTGGGGGAGGGGCTAAAAAGTGAAAAAGTGATGACCTTTTTTTTTTTTTTTGCTTCTTGTCTCAAAGGGATGTTTAAAATTACCAAGAATTACCAAGTCGATGCGTTTTTAGCCCCTCCGTAATATTTTAGCCCCGATTTTTAGCCCCTTCACCCAAAAAAGTGGGGGGGCTATAGCCCCCCCTAGCCCCTGATACGCTACGCCTATGTCTGGATGAAAATATCAAAAGGGGGTCTGGGGGTCTCCCGTAGATTAAATTTGATGTGTGCAAGTGTTCGTATAGGGCATTCCCTATAGTTATATTCATATTCTTACTCTTGATCCTATCAAATACAAAACCCCTTGAGCACCCCCTGAAATCAGGAAATGCTGACTCGCAAAGCTCCCAATTAAAATTTTCTAGAGCGGGGGGGGGGATATACATAAATGTAGAGGGGGGAGAACTTCTGGTGGAAGCCTCGATAGTGTCCCTCTCTTTGACTGAGTGGGCGGATTTTCTGTCGAACGGTATGAATTTCTCATTAAGAGTCCCCTGTCCGTTTAGTAACAATGAAATATTAATTATTATTATCAAGTCGTTAAGGCCACTGTGCTCTGCGATATTGCAATCGATCACCCCGTTTCTGTTTTAAAATTCGCGATGTCTCGATGGTGCCGACAGTTGCAAGCGAC
The DNA here is from genome assembly GCA_011764245.1 of Trialeurodes vaporariorum. Lineage (NCBI taxonomy): Eukaryota > Metazoa > Arthropoda > Insecta > Hemiptera > Aleyrodidae > Trialeurodes > Trialeurodes vaporariorum. The sequence goes on along the minus strand of VMOF01000024.1, from coordinate 1,859,198 downwards.
ATGGATACGAACGAGGATATACAAAGGAGAGGGAAACTCTCAACAAGAGGTAAGCGCGAATATATGTAGTCTATAAAACTGGAAGACAATGTTCTGCCTAATCAATGGGCATTTGCCCATGAGAAAGTGGATCCGAATTTTCGAATGCAAATTCATGCTAGTGAACAACCAGTTCTCTCGAATTTCATTGCATCAATTCATTGATTCCAAGTACCTACCTTAAAATGTATTTTCGCTCTATACACAATACGCGTACGGTGTCCCGCCCACCCGTCTTTATAACTTTTCTCGAAAACGCCTGGGAGTTGAGAGCTGAAACAAAAAAGTCATGCAGGGAATTGACCCCCACGGAATTCAATGAAAATAGTTCCAGAATAGGCGATTCTGAGGGTGGTATGAGACACCCTGTATGTAGCTTGATTCTTGAAAGATCACAAGTGAATAGATAATCACAATCATATCAAACGGAGTCCTATATTTTGTCCTTGTCTTAATCAAGGTTTTTTTATGGCCTGGGCACATCACCGCTATGACACCGAAAAACGCTCAGCCATCCTAGACCTTCATCAAAGGAAAAAACGAGAAATAAGAAGAAACTGGATTCGTCGTAATCGCAAATCTTTCATCAACAAAATACCTTTGCGTGCACTTGCAAAATTCGAAATAAACAGTGCCAGTCGCCAGGGGCGTCATTTCGAGTTAAGCCGGGGGGAGGAGCGCAAAAATGTGATGACCTTTATTTATATATTTGTGTATTGTTTGCTCATAAATATAATTTTAAAGCCCTAAAACCCTGCATACCCGATGTTTGTTGCCCTGCATTCTAACAAACCTTGTTGCTCACCACCAAATTTTCATTCGAACCTTTTTTTTCTTCTCCATACAAAAGGTCAGCAAGTTTTTTTACTCTTAGCGGATCCTTGGGGAGGGGAATGACACAGAGCAGAGGAGACGTTTTGAGAGCCCCGCGCCCTACCAGTGATTGAAAGCCCATCAAAAAAACAGGTCTGTTCGTAAGTATGTTTTCCCATTTGAAATTACATTGGCAGTGCCCCGGAAAAGCATATGGGACGTTTTGAGAGCCCTGCGCCATTTCAGCGATTAAAAGCCCACCAAAACGACAGGTCTGCTCGTAAGGCTGTTTTCCCATTTGAAATTACATTGGCGGTGTCCCGGAAGAGCAGAGGGGACGTTTTGAGACCCCTGCGCCTTGTCAGCGATTAACAGCCCACTAAAACAACAGGTCTGCTCGTAAGTATGTTTTCCCATTTAAAATTACATTGGCGGTGCCCCGGAGGAGCATATGATACGTTTTGAGACCCCTGCGCCTTGTCAGCGATTCACAGCCCACTGAAACAACAGGTCTGCTCGTAAGGCTGTTTTCCCATTTAAAATTACATTGGCGGTGCCCCGGAAGAGCATATGGGACGTTTTGAGAGCCCTGCGCCTTGTCACCGATTAAAAGCCCACCAAAACGACAGGTCTGCTCGTAAGGCTGTTTTCCCATTTGAAATTACATTGGCGGTGTCCCGGAAGAGCAGAGGGGACGTTTTGAGAGCCCTGCGCCTTGTCAGCGATTAACAGCCCACCAAAACAACAGGTCTGCTCGTAAGCATATTTTCCCATTTAAAATTACATTGGCGGTGCCCCGGAAGAGCATATGAGACGTTTTGAGAGCCCTGCGCCTTGTCATCGATTAAAAGCCCACCAAAACAACAGGTCTGCTCGTAAGTATGTTTTCCCATTTAAAATTACATTGGCGGTGCCCCGGAAGAGCATATGGGACGTTTTGAGAGCCCTGCGCCTTGTCACCGATTAAAAGCCCACCAAAACGACAGGTCTGCTCGTAAGGCTGTTTTCCCATTTGAAATTACATTGGCGGTGTCCCGGAAGAGCAGAGGGGACGTTTTGAGACCCCTGCGCCTTGTCAGCGATTAAAAGCCCACCAAAACGACAGGTCTGCTCGTAAGGCTGTTTTCCCATTTGAAATTACATTGGCGGTGTCACGGAAGAGCAGAGGGGACGTTTTGAGAGCCCTGCGCCTTGTCAGCGATTAACAGCTCACCAAAACAACAGGTCTGCTCGTAAGCATATTTTCCCATTTAAAATTACATTGGCGGTGCCCCGGAAGAGCATATGGGACGTTTTGAGAGCCCTGCGCCTTGTCATCGATTAAAAGCCCACCAAAAAGACAGGTCTGCTCGTAAGGCTGTTTTCCCTTTTAAAATTACATTGGCGGTGCCCCGGTATAGCAGAGGGGGCGTTTTGAGAGCACTGAGCCTTATCAGCGATTATGAGCGGGACCAAAACGACAGGTCTGCTCGTAAGGCTGTTTTCCCATTTGAAATTACATTGGCGGTGTCCCGGAAGAGGAGAGGGGACGTTTTGAGACCCCTGCGCCTTGTCAGCGATTAACAGCCCACTAAAACAACAGGTCTGCTCGTAAGTATGTTTTCCCATTTAAAATTACATTGGCGGTGCCCCGGAGGAGCATATGATACGTTTTGAGACCCCTGCGCCTTGTCAGCGATTAACAGCCCACTAAAACAACAGGTCTGCTCGTAAGGCTGTTTTCCCATTTAAAATTACATTGGCGGTGCCCCGGAAGTGCATATGGGACGTTTTGAGAGCCCTGCGCCTTGTCACCGATTAAAAGCCCACCAAAACGACAGGTCTGCTCGTAAGGCTGTTTTCCCATTTGAAATTACATTGGCGGTGTCCCGGAAGAGCAGAGGGGACGTTTTGAGAGCCCTGCGCCTTGTCAGCGATTAACAGCCCACCAAAACGACAGGTCTGCTCGTAAGCATATTTTCCCCCATTAAAATTACACTGGCGGTGCCCCGGAAGAGCATATGGGACGTTTTGAGAGCCCTGCGCCTTGTCACCGATTAAAAGCCCACCAAAACGACGGGTCTGCTCGTAAGGCTGTTTTCCCATTTGAAATTACATTGGCGGTGTCCCGGAAGAGCAGAGGGGACGTTTTGAGAGACCTGCGCCTTGTCAGCGATCAACAGCCCACCAAAACAACAGGTCTGCTCGTAAGCATATTTTCCCATTTAAAATTACATTGGCGGTGCCCCGGAAGAGCATATGGGACGTTTTGAGAGCCCTGCGCCTTGTCATCGATTAAAAGCCCACCAAAACAACAGGTCTGCTCGTAAGTATGTTTTCCCATTTAAAATTACATTGGCGGTGCCCCGGAAGAGCATATGGGACGTTTTGAGAGCCCTGCGCCTTGTCACCGATTAAAAGCCCACCAAAACGACAGGTCTGCTCGTAAGGCTGTTTCCCCATTTGAAATTACATTGGCGGTGTCCCGGAAGAGCAGAGGGGACGTTTTGAGAGCCCTGCGCCTTGTCAGCGATTAAAAGCCCACCAAAACGACAGGTCTGCTCGTAAGGCTGTTTTCCCATTTGAAGTTACATTGGCGGTGTCCCGGAAGAGCAGAGGGGACGTTTTGAGAGCCCTGCGCCTTGTCAGCGATTAACAGCCCACCAAAACAACAGGTCTGCTCGTAAGCATATTTTCCCATTTAAAATTACATTGGCGGTGCCCCGGAAGAGCATATGGGATGTTTTGAGAGCCTTGCGCCTTGTCATCGATTAAAAGCCCACCAAAACGACAGGTCTGCTCGTAAGTATGTTTTCCCATTTAAAATTACATTGGCGGTGTCCCGGAAGAGCAGTGGGGACGTTTTGAGAGCCCTGCGCCTTGTCAGCGATTAAGAGCCCACCAAAACGACAGGTCTGCTCGTAAGGCTGTTTTCCCTTTTAAAATTACATTGGCGGTGCCCCGGTATAGCAGAGGGGGCGTTTTGAGAGCACTGAGCCTTATCAGCGATTATGAGCGGGACCAAAAGGACAGGTCCGCTCGTAAGTATGTTTTTCCATTTGAAATTACATATGCGGTGCCCGGAAGAGCATGTGGGACGTTTTGAGACCCCTGCGCCTTGTCAGCGATTAAGAGCCCACCAAAACGACAGGTCTGCTCGTAAGGCTGTTTTCCCTTTTAAAATTACATTGGCGGTGCCCCGGTATAGCAGAGGGGGCGTTTTGAGAGCACTGAGCCTTATCAGCGATTATGAGCGGGACCAAAAGGACAGGTCCGCTCGTAAGTATGTTTTTCCATTTGAAATTACATATGCGGTGCCCGGAAGAGCATGTGGGACGTTTTGAGACCCCTGCGCCTTGTCAGCGATTAAGAGCCCACATAAACAACAGGTCTGCTCGTTAGTATGTTTTCCCATTTAAAATTACATTGGCCGTGTCCCGGAAGAGTAGAGGGGACTTTTTTAGAGCCCCGCGGTGTGTCAGCCGTTAAAAGGTTTTTAAAAAGACAGGTCTGTTTAGGGACCTGTTCTCGTAACTCTATATTCGTCCTGCTCGAGGTATCACACATAATTTCTGGATCATGAGCCCATATCCTCGAACCTAGAACTCTGAGATCATAAGAAAGTGTGAGTGGGACAATGACAGAATATAGAACTCAGTGGCGTGGCCAGGAATGTTTCGAGGGGTTGGGGGGTTTAAAAAATTGTCAAGGGAGGGGGGTGTCCGGAGATCAAAATTAGGGAAAATGTTTCTGCAAATAAAGCAAAAAATTACCTTCTTATAGGACAAAATGCAGTGTCAGAATGGGAGGGAGGGAGAGACCCCCTGGACGGCTCCCTACCCTGACTACGCCGCTTGTCGGACTTCCTTCGATATACCTGTGATTGTAAATTAATGCTGCGTGATGACGTTCTAATATGATTTTTTAAAGGCGTAAACATATTTTAAGGTAAGCATATAGGTGAGATTCAACGCTGCGATAAAATCGGCGGAAACACAGCTTATTTAGTAACATAAATTTGCTTTTAAAAATTTGAATTTGATTACTCATTGGAAACCACATGAGAGCGAGAGAGACCAAACATTTGTTTGGATTAAATTTTTTTTCTTTTTCTTTTTTTTTTTTTTTTTTTTTTGTGGCGTCACTCTAAAATGGTCTATTTCATCACCCTTATCCAATGGTTTCAAAGATCCGCCCGCTCGTGTAAATGAGAATCTTGAGTCTTGAAGTCTAGTCGCTTCTATTATTATAGATGTTATATACTTATGAGCTATTCAGAAGTAGAATAGAGGCGAGGTAGTTTTTATCAAGTTTGCTCAGACATATAATGGTAGGATGCTTTCGAGTCTTGGAAATAAACCGTTGATACGCGCGCGGGACGGACGACAATTTGTAAAGGAGATCCCGATAAAAATTGTTCACCTGCGAGCAGCTCATTCGGGTGTCAATAAACGCGACCGTATACATAATAACCTAAAGGCGAGCGGGAGACATCATAAAAAGGGGTCATAACTTCCCGAGAGCTCTCTTCACACAAAAGTTGCGCCTTATCGAACTTTCTCTCCAACTTTTTCTTTCCGCATCCACATCCGAGGCCGGAGGGCGAGGGTTAAAAGGGGCGGGGAAATCGTTTGGTGACTGAAAGACTCCAGTCGGTGTTGATCGAATCAGATTCCCAGTCAGGAATTCATTTCTCTCTCTCTCTCTCTCTTTGTTGGTTCAAATACATGTGTTAGAAAAAGATGGAAATAGAGGGTGAAGTCACGTTTTTGTCTCTCTTCCTGTCCTTTTCTAACGCATGCTTCCAAATGAACAGAGAAAGAGAGAGAGGTACAATCTCATTGATAAGAACACGAGGCGTATCTAAGAAATAGTCTCTCTCTCTCTCTCTCTCTCTCTCTCTCTCTCTATCTCTCTCCCTCTCTCTTTGTCCAATGGAGCTCTTGCAAGGTTTTGCTGTAGGCAAATGGAGTATCAATTTCAATGTAAAATGATGCAAAAGTAACGATGAGATCATTAAAAAAGTCTAAAACTCACTGCTCGCAGAGGAAACTTAACTTGAAACATCGGGTGACCACAATCTTGCATGTATGCACCAACCTTGGATTCGAACCCCAAACAAAAGAACAGGACATGAAATTAAGTGCCGTCTTCCTCTGTAGTTATTTTCTGTAGTTACCACCGTGCTCCTAGTGACAAAAAAATGTGTGTAAATGGACCGCCTTTAATACCTTCAAATTTACTTTTTGAAAGCAAATTCATTTATCTCATTGTTCAAATTCGTCGGTTATGTTCTTTTGTTAGGGGTTCGAATCCGAGGTTGGTGCATACATGCAAGTGTGGTCACCCGAAATTTCAAGGTAAGTTTTCTCTGCGAGGAGTGAGTTGTAGACTTTTTTAATGATCTCATCGTTATTTTCGCAGCATTTAACATTGGAATTGATACTCCATTTGCCTACAGCAAAATCGTGCAAGAGATTTATTAAACACAATGAGAAGAGAATCGAATATAGAAGATCGAATCTATACTCATGACGCGTCGCAGTCACACAGCTATATATATATGTATGTATAGTCCATTATCGAAACATCCTAGGAATTTAATTTTCTGTCCCAGAGGCGAAGAGATGTGTAATGATGGAACTATTCATTTGCGACCACGGATGAGCATCAGCCCTATAGCAAAATTCAGCCAGCCTTCGGGGCGTGGAAAAAAAAAAAAAAAAAAAAAAAAGCCACCCTTCATTCGGCATAGAAAGAACCAATATCGGTAGCTTATCGTCCACATGAGCATTTGCAACTGAAACCGCACACTAAATATTATAAATGGGACATTGCATTTCTTTCAAACAACCAAACATTGTTGCAAAATTTGGTAGGAAATTCAAAAATTTTACATCAACTTAAATTATGGAAAATGCATTTAACTATGCGCAAAACGGCAGACTTTCTATCCAATGTTGCCAGATTGGGTTGAAAAAGCCGTACGTTTTATACATTGATTTAAATGGGGACGATACGGCTTTTTACCCTCGATCTGACAACACTACTTCCATCTAACCCCATTTTCTGGTGCTGCGGATTCTTTTTTTATTGTTCGAAAGGAGGTTTTGCACGATGTAAGAGGTGTAAATCAGCTATTCCAATTTGTTTTGAAAAATCGAAAAGTTTTTGAGGGCCCAGAAATTGATTTTGGGAAAATTTTTGGGAATTGTATTTTTTTCCTTACAGTGCTTGTTTAGTAGAAAATTTTTCACCCAAAGCTTATTAAATTTAGTTCATTTAACCCTTTCCGTCACCGTGTCCACTATAGTGGTTGACCATTTTATATGGATGGAAATTTGGAAAGATTGACTCACACATTAATTCATATGAGAAAAGTTCGTTCAATGTAATGGTATGGGACGGGTGTCAGATCACCCTGACACTTCTTTCATAATTCGTGACAGAAAGGGTTAAAGGGGAGCAACGAATTTTGGTAAATGGGTGAATATCGAACTTTGAACTTCGATAAATCGAAGGTTACGCTCAATTTTAGTTTTAATCGTAGCCACTTCCTCACCTCTTCGTGCTTCAGTCGATAGAGATTCCAACTGGTATTCGCTCGCCGGAATACCTGTCGAATGATGTATGAAAGAGTGAGGAAGTGGTTACGACTGGTACTCACCTGCGTGATCGAAGTGCGCAGTAGCAAAAGCTCATTTGATTTAATGTATTTGATATGATAACGGTACAATCCTCCATGATCATCCTCAGGTTTCTTTTTTTTTTTTTTTTTTTTTTTTTTTTTTAAATTTTTATTTTTATTTTTCCTTGGTCCTTTGCAAATTTAGAAAGAAACGAGCAGATGATAAATCTGGCCCGAAGAAAATGTATTTCAAGAGAATTCAGTCTTAGTGGTAGAAGAAGCATATTTATTAGTTAAGATCCTTGATAGCTTCTATGCTCTCATCGTAATGGATCACGACCGATAAATCGCGCCTCAACGAGGCCACGGAGCATCTAGCGGTTTGTAGACGTCAAAAAACACAGCTGAAATATATCAGTCCAAGCTGTGGAGATACCAAAAACTTAAAAAAAAAATAAAAAAAATTAAGAACTATAGGAAGTGAAGGAGGTGCGGGTGTACACAGTGCAGATGAAGGGGTGAACGGGGGGAGAAAAAGTATCATTCACAGCCGCAAAATTGTGGCTAGGGAGGGGTAAGAAGTTTAATAAGAGGGAAGGGGGGTTGGGGGAGGCATAATGAATTCATTACGGTAATAAATTGTTTATTTTTAGCCGCATGCCGCATTTCTCCAGTCCGGAAGCTCCTATGTATATGCTCCGTGTGCTTCTGTTCTAGTTTCTTGGTTGCCAAATTTCGTCGAAAAATCACCGATTGAATTCCCATGAGCGTCAACGGGGCTCCTGCTATATTTTGCTAATTGCGATTGAATAGTTACGTCTGATTGAGTAAAATCCAGCAAAACTTTCCACGAGCATACCAAAAAATTACGAAATTTACTCACAGACTCACAAAATGACTTTAACCCTTTCTTGGATAGTGGTACACATGTGTACCAATTTATGTAACATGTGATTCAATGGAATTTAAATGGACATTTTTCAAAAAGTTGTGTGACCTGTCAAAGTTCTTAAAAAAGTGTCCTCTTTCGAACGGTCTAAATCATGCAATCTCAAAAAAACTCAAATCCCAAAATGCGTGCATGAAAGGGTTAAAGTTTGAGGCGTAATGGCGGAGCTACGCTGATACGATGGTTCGAGGATTCCTATCTAATTTGAGGCCTTCTTCTGTGTGTTTCGACAGAGAGAGTGACAAATTAAACAGGAATCTCCCATGACGTCTGCATAGCTATACCAACTAATAGCAAAAATGGTGGAGCTATGATGGTATCATAGGGGATTCCCTGACTAACTTCTCTCTCTCTCTCTCTCTCTCTCTCTCTCTCTCTCTCTCTCTCTCTCTCTCTCTCTCTCTCTCTCTCTCCTCTCTCCCTCTCTCCACTCTCCTCTCTCTCTCTCTCTCTCTCTCTCTCTCTCTCCTCTCTCTCCCTCTCTCCTCTCTCCTCTCTCTCTCTCTCTCTCTCCCCTCTCTCTCTCTCTCTCCCCTCTCTCTCTCTCTCACTCTCTCTCTCTCTCTCTCTCTCCTCTCTCCCTCTCTCCTCTCTCCTCTCCTCTCTCTCTCACTCTCTCTCTCTCTCTCTTTCTCTTTCTCTCTCTCTCCCGCCTTTCTCTTCCCCTTTCTCTCTGTAGAAACTCATAAATAAAAGTCTCAAATTAGATAGGATCCTCCCATGGTACCTGCGTAGCCTCGCCATTACGCTTTAACCCCTCATGGACCAAGCTCAAGTAAACTCGTTTTTCTCCTCCAGTATATTTCACATTATTTCAGTCCGCATTCCGAATAAACGCGATTATCGGTGAAGCCCTTACAAGATAAGGTTCCGCTTGGGCGCCTTCAATTCGTCGCATAGACAATTTCAACTCCCCTCAGTACGAACAGTTAACTACCTTTCCTACATAATCGGTAGAGTGGCTTTCTTTTGAACTAACCTGGCCCTTTAAGAGGTTAAACTTGAAAGTAATTTTGTGAGTCTGTGAGTGAATTTCGTAATTTTGTAATGTGCACATCGACATTTTCGCTGGATTTTACACCAGACTATTCAAGACTATTCTTCCACTATTCAATCTTTTTTGGCAACAGTTAGGATCAAGAGCCCTATCCCAAAAGACGGTGATTTTACCGACCAATCTGGCACCGATGTCTGGCGTCGGCGCGGCCGAAGTGAAACTTCTCTGTAACATAACTCGAGGGGCATATTCCGCGACTTCACAAGTAATCATTTTTCATTTGTTGCGTGGTTTTAATTTTTCTACTCCTATCCCCCCCCTGATATAGCTGCCTCCTCCCGTGGGGGCCCTCCTGATTCCTGATGTCCCGATGTGAGGGGACTTTGGACCGCGTGGCGGTAGTGCACGACGCGCTCCGGTCCGAGACTGATCCGCGGGGACGACTCACGTGAGTCGCGCGTCTTGTGGCCGCGATACGCACGACTCGCGCGAGGCCGTGGCAATCTGTCTCCGAGATCTTTAAGAGGGGATTATTATGACACGGACCGGGGCATAGGCAATCCCTGCCAACTTTCTTCAGCAATTACCAGACCTCAAAACAGGAGTAATAAACCTTATTTTTCACCTCTTGGATTCGGCCTGATACCACCGCCGAGCATCGGCTCGATTAGCGCACAGTGGGATCTGGATTCAAGGTAACGAAAAAAAGGTGCGCGTTATGATGATGATGATACAGGTTTTCAAAAGAGTTTGCCCATCACAGTTCTTTGTGCATATGCGTGGAGGCATGTATTTCAGTCTTCTGCGCAGGTTGCCGCAACCAGCAGGCTGATTATTGTGAACGATCGCATCGTAATGACTGTCGATGATCGAGTGCAAGGTTATAGATTAAAGAGGTATATGCTCTAGAGTCCCTGTATATCAAAGAGTCTCGCCATGCGGGGTATAGATTCTAGTTGGCTGCTAGATTTTAGGCTGTCACGGAGCTCAAGGAGGCGTTCTGCGTTATTCTCCAAAAGAAAACCGTTGGAACACCCCGTACACGCCTCCTCGGTGAACCGAACCTATCAGAGTGGACGCCTCCTTCGGCCTCTTCTTCACGTGTCAAGACTCTTTGATGTACAGGGACTCTAGTATGCTCATCTGACTTCGCGCCACAAATTCAGTGGCGCGCAGTTCAAAATCACTGCAAGCAAGATGGCCGACAAAAGCAGAAAACGTATACTCTTGCAGAAAACATTGGGCTGCACTCTGCAGAAAAGCAAAAAACAATCCAAGGTTTTCTGCAAAGAGTATGCGTTTTCTGCTTTTGTTGGCCATCTTGCCTGCAGTGATTTTGAACTGCGCGCCTCTGAATTTGTGGCGCGAAGTCAGATGAGCATACCTTTTTAATCTATAACCTTGGATCGAGTGTGTGTTATTCGTATGGGGTCCGATAGAAACCCTTCTATCTCTTCGGGAATTCATTGAAGACTCCTGCGCTATCGTGCACACACTATAGAGATTGAGGGTTTTAATTTTAATGGAAACTATCGTGATGACACCACCCGTAGAATAACACGCACTCGATACCATTACGAAGTACCACTGGCGCAACCAGGATATCTTCCATCTCTCTCATTTTCCATTTGAATGTATGAGTAGGAAAAGGACAGAAGGAGGGGGTTTTATCCCCTTGTCCATCCTTGTCTAACATACGTTTCTTAATGGAGAAAAGAGAGAGATGAAGAAACTCTCGGTGCGCTACTGCGAAGTACGATCCTTCTTAATCCTGCACCTGCACTGCACTGCCCGCAGTAGAAACATTGAATGCAGTGGTGTAATCTTAAGGTGGCTGCGGTTTTTTTGCCTCTAATATTAAGGATGGGGGGAGGGAGTTGTTTTTGTATTATTTTGCCCCCCCCCCATCCCTCCCCAAGTTTTGATGAAGAAAAGGAAAGAAAAAGAGCGAAAGAGAAAAAGGAAGGAGAGCGATGAAAGAAAAGGATGCAAAACCGAAAAATAGAGAGGAAGAAAGAAACGAGTATGGGTGTTTGCCGAAAGAAAAAAAAGACCAGAATTAGTTCTAACAACAAAATTCCCTGCTTAAACTGCGCCTAAAGTCAATCGAAAATGATACAGTTTTCTTCCGTCAATGAAGTGAAGAAAATATTCGTGTTAGGTCCATTAACTTTCGTCCGTAAATTCTGTGCAATTTTTCTATGATGAAATTGCCCGTATACTATCGTCTGATAAAACCTGAACTTACACATTTTTTTTTTCAGATTTTGGTCACAAACAAACCTGCGGAGAAGACGTAATTTCGCCCCTTCCTGCATGTGCAGAAAGATCTTTAGACGGCGAGCTCTTATGAAACAACCTGTATACTGATGATATTCGGTCGACGGTCAGTATATTCGGTATTTTTCGATGTAGAACTCAAACTAACATATACTCACAATAAACATTTGAAGACCAATAGAAAAATAGCATTTCTAACTTCTTACCTGCAACAAAAAAGTAAAAATATGTCACATTAATACATGATCAAAAATTAATAAATTTTTAACACAAAAACAGGCATCAGAAATGTTTAGAGATATAGGGGCTAAATTCACGGTGATGGTCTCTGCTATACTCTTCTTTCCTGATGCATGTGTTCAAATAGCCTGAAAGAGAGAAAGAAAGATACTCGAATCCACCTCTGCGTGTCTTGACACAACAAGCGTGCGCGTTTGCGTGTTACACAGTATTAGCGTAACCAGACTTTTGTTCAAAGGGGAGGGAATCAGAGTTGCGTTTCAAAATTTAAGGGGAATTGCAAATAATTTTTTTTTTTTTTTTTTTTTTTTTTAAATCACCAATATGGGGCTCTTGCAAACGTTTGCAACAGGGGGTTTAAGAGTTGATTCTTGCAGAAAAACCTTAAAAATGAGAGTGAGTACACTAAAAAATAACGAAATTCACTCTCAAAATTGGGCTTTATGGCGGAGAGACGCAGGTATCATGGGAGATTCCCATCTACATTAGGACACATCTCTGTGTTTCTGTAGAGAAAGTGACATAATAGACAGGAATCTCCCATGATATACCTGCTTTGCACCGCCATTACGAACTTGCCGTTATCGCAGTGAGTTTATTACTGAAGTATAGACTTTTTTAGTGTGATTTTCGTGATTTTCGCTGGTTTTTACATGAGATTGGATTATTTATTTGCTCTCAGCAAAAGTTCGCAAGAGTCCCATTTCAGTCAATTAAGGGACCATGTTTATCGGACTGTCGAATAAACTTACTATTCGACCAGCTGCGATGGGCTCATAACCTCTTTGTATTTGCCAGAAGAGGCGACCTCCTATTTCTTCTCCCTTCTACTGCTTGTTTTGAAGGAGCAAAACGTGATATAGCACACCTCTCACATACAGAAAAACAGAAGAAAAAAAAAAAAAAAACACTTTGGTAGACGGTAGTGATGACAAAACTTTTGGTAGAACAATGACCTAGCAAAAGACTTCCGTTGAGCTAACCACCCAGCAAAATCTCTATAGTAGGATGTATACAAATCCTTTGGTTAACTCTACTAAAGTCTTTTATGCTGGGTCATTTTCCTACCAATAGTTTTGTCAACGCTACAAAAACGTTTTTTGTTTTACCTTTTTTTTTCTGATCAGTTGATATACAGGGACTAGGAACTCCATGCGTCATACAATGATACAATCATGTCCGACAGATTGCTGAGTTGTACCACTGTTTGACATAAGGTTGCAGCGCGCACGCACAGAGTCGGAGTTTCGTTTCCTCCGGAGCCCCGCAAGGAGAAGCTAACATCAATTAATTATAACAAATTAACACAAACACACACACGCGCGTAAGTCTGCATTAAGATTTGCGTTTCCACTTCACCCCTTTCCCTCCTCTCACCCTCCTCCCACCCCTCCATTGGCACCATCATCTTCCCCTCACACCTCCTCACCACCCTATACTCCACCCCGCTGTTCCACTGCGGCAATGAACCACACTTCTCCTCCTCCTCATCCGGCCCAGGAGGACCAACCCGAGTGCGCACAATGTATACGAACATGCGAATTCTCTTAAACAGTTGCTGAAACATGCATCTTTGAAATCTGCGGCATAAATCCATTTTTATTAGTCATTCGGAATGGCACTGCCTGTCATTTAAGGGGTTCTCCGAGTCGAGTCCTCAGTCTTTGCCTCGCGTCTCGGATAAATTACTGAATTGCAGAGTAAAAGTTCTGTCCTACTCGCCCATAATGTTCCTGTAAATGAGTTTAATCGCCCACGAGGCCCACGAGAAGCACGAGGCTCATGTCTACGCGTTTGTTTGCCGGGGAAAAGTAGCGGCGTCTGTATTTTTGACTTTCAGTATTTCTCTCCCCCCCTTTTTCTCGGTCGGTTCTTATTAAAGATATTATACTATACAAATACGCAAATGTTTCAGAGAAATGGTTCCGATTTCAGGGGCAGATGCAACCTTATAGCGTCTCGGCAAATACATATAGATATACATTTAAATTGTGTCGTTGGGCTAACAGGTGGTATTCCAGTGGCGTCAGTTGGGTGGGGGGGGGGGGAGGCAGGGTGTGCAAATCCCCCCCAAGGATTTGAAGTCAGGCTCAAGAACGGGAAGAAAGTATTGAGCAGAAAAGAAGGTCATCAGATTTTTGCCCCACCCCCTCCCCCAAGCCGGCTCTATGGCTCTAAAATTATATTGATGAGAAAAAAAAGTGATCAGTTCCCCCCCCCCCCAGCCGAACGCGAAATGACGCCCCTGTGGTATTCTCTCATTCTTGAAGGCGCATTATGTACCCCCCCCCCCCCCCCCCCCCAACACAGGTCCATTTTCCCCGCCCTACGTATGTCACATTTGCGCATCTGTATCGTATAATATATTTAGTTCTCATCCGTGGAAGACTGGGGGTAGCACTGTAACAGTGACACGGCTTGTAAAAAACTAATCATATTTTGTCTCCTATTCGCAGTACACACGGAAAAGAAGGTTGGGTACAATGAAAAACAAGATTACCAGAAACCCAATGATATGTGAACCCAGGTAATAAGGGATGTTACCGTTACAAGAATACCAGTGTTTGTACCATAGTTCTTGTAAATTTTGAGGGAATTCTGGTACTGTGACCATTTTCTGATGGGAACACCAGAATTTTGTGGTGAGAGTGCTCGACCTCAGCAGGTCACACATCGTTGTGCTTCTGGTAACATTAGGTACTAGAATTTAGTAATTATTTCGTGCACTTTGAATTCAGGAGTTAGTTTTATTATACTAACATTATGAGCAAATACCGTTATTTTTGAACCCTTTTACGTTTGAATCAATCAATAAGCGAAATTAATGTGACAACAATTCGTAGCCTCCACCATGTGTTATTTTTTTTTTCATTTTTTTATTTTAAATTAAAATTGGCAACATTGGCACGCATATCGAACCATCCACCCACACAATAGAGCGTTGGTCCCCTCTACCCCCTAAACCCTGTTAAACCCCTCTTCCTTTCGATTGGAGTTGCGTGCAGCGAAATATCGAAAGGGGCGGACATTTAAATCAGAATATGAGCACTGAACATTGTGCGCATCGCGCCCAAGAATATATGATTGACAGGCTCATCACGCGTGAATTAAAACTTGGCTCATTTGTTTATACAGGGTTTCTAAAAGTTAGAGTCCCTACATACAAAGAGTTGAGACAAGAAAATCCATAGGTACACTGGAGGCGATTTTGTTTGTGAAAGAGCCTTTAGTTCCTGACGAATAATACAATGTCGCGTAGACCTTGCAACCGCCCTATCTTTAAATCTTGCATTTATTGCCTATTCATGCGCAGTGTCGGGGATTCTTTTAGAAGGAAATTTGTATTTGGATGGATTGAGAGTAAAACTAACCGCACCTTAACCACGATCAGTTAATTCAACCGGTAAAAATGGGCAAAATAAGAGCAGCTTTGACTCAGCATCGGCTCGTGCAATGTGGCAACAATGGATTTCCTCCATTTAAAACTGTGTAAAATAATCGATACTAGGTGAGGCGCTACGCCTCACCTAGTATCGATCTTTTTGCATACGTTTAAATAGTAAAAGTGCACGGTTGCCAGATTGCACGAGCCGCCGCTGCTTTGACTCCGATGGGGATTCCCGTGAAGCCAAAAATTCGTCCGCCGATCAGAGGTTGTAAATACCCTAAGAGAAATCACTTCTTTAAAAACAAGGAAACACGTTCACTTGTGACAGTTTTCCTTGCCCGAAGTAAAGTTTTGTTGCATGAAAGAGAATCACTGTCACAACGAGAAATCTTTTGCTTGTAGCAGCATACATTTGCCTTGGGTTAAAGGAGAATTCTCTCAGTGATACATTCGTGGAGAAAAATAATGTCGGACGACTTCTGGGATAGTTATCTCATTGTTATCTAAATGATTATTATCTAAGATAGTAGTCTTGGTGAATTTAAACATTGCAGATGGTCTCCGTAAGCCAAAATGTAAGGAGAGTCGTCTGACATTATTTTTCCCCCGACCGTAATCATTGACGATGGAAGTAAAGGCGACTGCGGTCACTGCGGAATATCAAGGCAACAAGTGGAACACTCACCAGTTCAAGTCTAGTGATGTCTGAGAAGATGTAATGTCATTCGCTTTATCAGCTGTTGTCAGTTAACGTGTAACGAGTTACGACTTCGACCAAAAGAGTGTTACCAAATGGAGATTGCAATTATCATATAGGCTGCGCGTCATAAGAGCAAGGGGGAATGTAGCCCCAACATTTTTTTGGGAATGGTGGGGATAAAGAGGCTGGACCAAAGAGAGGAACATTTGACAACGACAGCACCTAAAAATGCAGAAAATTGGCGCCGGACCTACTGAAATTGACTTGCAAGGAATGTTGGTAGCAATCAAAGATTACCTATACTCCAGATATGGCACTAGCTAAAATCTTGCTGACCGCCTTCATTGCTAAAACACATACACAGGCCCACGGTTTGTTTACGTTTCGGCGAGCGAGGGACTTGCGGGCAGGGTGGGGCCAATCGGCTGGCCCACGACCCCCACCCCGCCCGCAGGTCTCTCGCTCGCCGAAACGTAAACAAACCGTGGGCCAGTGTATGTGTTTTAGCTCGATTTTAGAAATGAAGGCGCTTAACAAAATATAACATTGGCAAGATAGCTATTGCCATATCTGGAGTATAAGTAATCTTTGGTAACAACTCGATAACCGAAAAACAAAAACATCGTAAATTTTTGATTTGCATGGGTGCAAGTCTAATATTTTTATTTTTTTCTCACCCTGTATAGCACCAGAAGTCATACGCAGAGCTGAAAACAAAAATGGGTGCTCACAGATATATATTTGAAAAAAAGTAAAACAATAAGTTGCTACAGGGTGGAAAGGATTAAGGCCCGTTGGAGGGCGGGGCGGGGCGGTCACGCACTCACTCAGACCCAGACTCTCACACGCGAAAGGGCTCTTTGACGGCTGACTCTATATGAATGATCTTCCGTGGGCCCATACCCATGCCCCATACCGGCGTAATGACTACTTTTGAATTGTGCCACGCGATTACCCCATCATACCCTGACCGTCCTTGATTGACAAATGTTACTCATTGAGAAAACTTTGAAGCGTCCCTTCATTCAGAAATCGGGTCTTACTCGTATACCCAACCACACCAGCCACATCATACCCTGACCGTCCTTGATTGACAAATGTTACTCATCGACAAAGCTATATAACACCTCTTTATTCAGTAATGGGGCTATTGCACACATTCGCTATAAGCGATTTAATAGTAGATTTTGGAGTAAAAACCTCCAAAAATAACGATGGCAGCACTAAAAACTTCCGAAATCCACTCCTAAACTCGATAAACAATTTTGTTTGCGCGGGCGTAATGGTGGCTGAGGGTAGTAACAAGGGGAGATTCCCATCCAACGATACTGTAACTCCATCAAGAAGTGACCAATAAGAGACGACTTTCATTTGACACCGGTGTCACTAGTTGTTGCGGTACCATTCATCGGATGTGGATCATCACTCTGATGACTATAATAAAATTACTCTGTGAATCATCCTTGTCAGTATAGAAAGAGTGAAGAAATTAAGATAGGAATCTCCCATTGTTTCTGCCCTCGGCCACCATTACACCCTCGTAAATAAAAGCGTTTATTGAGTTTAAGAGTGATTTCGGAAGTTTTTAGTGCTGCCATTGTTATAATTTCGAGGTTTTTACACCAAAATCGACTGTTAAATCGCTTATAGCAAAAGTGTGCAACAGCCCAAGGTTATAGATTAAAGAGGTATGCTCATCTGACTTCGCGCCACGAAATCAGTAGCGCGCAGTTCAAAATCCAGATCCAAGATGGCCGGAAAAAGCAGAAAACATTGTATACTCTTTCCAGAAAACATCGGGCTCCCTCTCCAGAAAAGCAGAAAATAGCCCGATGTTTCCTGGAAAGAGTATACAATGTTTTCTGATTTTTCCGACCATCTTGGATCTGGATTTTGAACTGCGCGCTACTGATTTCGTGGCGCGAAGTCAGATGAGCATACCTCTTTAATCTATAACCTTGGCAACAGCCCTATTGGGTCTTACTCGTACACGCAACCATATCAATGGGCTCGTAGAGAACTTTTACTATGATAGTGCGAAAGGGGTCAATGCTAGCATATAAAATCACTAGGAAATAACCTCCTGGGCCAAGGAACTTTTTTGTGGATTAAAACTTAATCATAAAGCAATCAAAGTGTAGAATTGTACACTGAAAAAAAAAAAAATCAGCTAAATTTAACTAATTTCAACTTAAAAGTATGGACACCACTTAAAACCGTTAGTTTGAATATTTGAATTAGTAAAATTAACTCCGTGCCATGTTAATTAACACGGCACAGAGTTAATTTTACTAATTCAAATAGTCAAACTAACAGTTTCAAGTGGTGTCCATACTTTTAAGTTAAAATTAGTTAAATTTATCTGATTTTTTTTTTTTCAGTGTACTGTGAACTTTCATTGGTATGCAGCTTAAAATTAATTACGGCTACAGAATGGCCGCGGCTGCGACCACACGGCGAGGGCGAGGCGACTTTTCCGTTAACTTTAAAAGTAAATACAAAATCCAAACGCTCTGTTTACACGTGGCTTTTGCTCGTTTCAGTGGCGTCGCGTGCAATTTGGCAACAATGTATTCTATCCATTTAAACTCATGTAAAAGATCGAATTCAGGGGGTGCACAGTGCACAAGGAAAATTCGATATATTTAATGAGTTTAAATGGAGCAGTTGCATTGTTGCCAGATGGCACGCGACGCCACTGGCTCGTTTACTCCACGGCGACTCCTCTATATTTGACCTGTTTGTTGCAATGTTGCCAGAGTTCTGATAAAAATACGCACTTAGAGTTGCGTTGATATTCTTCAGGAAAATATATTCGACCCGAAGCTGAATATATTCGGCAGCACCGATTTGTCGAGCTTTTTGAAAGAGGAACATTTTAAATACAGTTTTCCACTTCTGAAAAAGGTGACCAAAAAACGGGGCACAGACGCTAAGCAGGGAAGCCACTGATGAAAATACGAAGTGGAAGGTTATGGAGCAGGGCTGCCGTCATGCGTCAGTGGCGTAGCGTGAAATTTGGCAGCGTGGAATTTTACCCATTTAAACCTATGTAAAGGGTTGAATGCAAAGTTGTTCAGCGAACACCCAATACTTCGATCTTATTCATGGGTTTAAATGGACGAACTCCAACGTTGCCAAATTGCACGCTACGCCACTGGCTGCCGTATTGCGGATTTTAGAGGGATTTCTTTTTTTAATTCACCGATGATACCATCTGATGACAGAAAAAAAAAAATACTCCGTAAAAATCAGCAGAAGTAGAGCATCAATCTACGAATTGGATTCGGAGGACCCCCCCCCCCCCCCACGATTTCGGGTAAAGGAAATATCAGTCCACTACGCAAAGAATCATATATTTTCTTGCAAAAACCATGAAATCTGATTTATTCCAAGTTTAGAAATCAATAATTAGACGCATTTAATGTATATAGTCACATTGTTAGCTACCCATGATCTTGACTCTTTCACTCATTACATGATGCCAAGGAATTCTCATATTCCGTCCCACTGTGTGTCATCACCAGAGGTGGCGGAGACAATCTGGCAACGTTGCATGCTATCCATTTAAAATAACGAAAAATGTATAGAACACAATTGATTCTGGGGGTGCGCAAAATTCACTCCCTCTAATCGATATTTTATACGAGTTTAATTAAATAGACGAAAGGCAACATTGCCTGATTGCACGTGCTACTCATACGCGCCGCCTCTGATTGATCGCGATGAACCAGGATCAGTGGCGTAGCGTGCAATTTGGCAACGTTGTATTGTGTCCATTTAAACCCACGTAAAAGGTCGAGTGCGAAGGTGTTCACCGAACACCCAACAGTTCGATCTTTTTCAGGGATTTAAATGGATGAGCTGCAACGTTGCCGAATGGCACGCTACGCCACTGAGTCCAAGATCGATTGTGAGAAGGTCCAGAATTTAAACCATCAAAACTGACCTATTCTAGTGGCGGTGGTATTGAGTCCGGCAATAAAATTGCGTTCTGTCCGTTTGAACCTATGAACCACGGTGTATTCTACGGAGACCTCGTATCATTGGCGGATACAGGGGGGGGGGTCGAAGGGGGCGACCGCCCCCCGTTCGGTCCAAAATGTGGGAAAAGAGGGGAGAGGAAGAGGAAAAGCAAGAGCGAAAACAAGAAAAGGGGGTCATTTAGGGGCGAAAACCCAAAATCCGTCCCCCCGTTCGCGAGGGCTGGATCCGCCACTGCCTCGTATTCAACCTTTTGCGCGAGTTTAAAACGGATACAATGCAGCCCAACTTTAACCTATGAGGCCGCTCTTTTTCCGCGAAGATTTGTCAACCTCGCTCGGGCGATGGGAGAGGGGGGGCGGGGGGGGGGGTCGCCGCACCGGTCGCGACTAAATGAATCAATGACCGTCTGGAGGATTGACTCGAACAATATTTTGCCACCTGAAACGAGACCGCAAATTAAGAACCCGCGGCAAATTTACAAGGTTTAGCTCTTAGTTTGCCCGACGGACGGGACGCGCTCCAACAGCCGGGCCGGAGGGCAGGGCTGTAGGTCATACCTAACCTCAACCTACACTCTCACTCGCTCGGTCGCAGGGACCAGGAAGGAGAAAGGGATGAAAACGCAACAAAATTCGCGCACCTAGATCAGATGTAATGGGCCCCGAGGGGCGAGGGGGAGGTCGCATTAATGTTCCAGCTAACAGGTTCCGCGTTCCCTAATTATCCAACGGAAAAGGGTTGGAAGTTTTGTGGCAAGTCTGACAAGAGAGGCGAAAAAGGAAGAGAGAGCGAGAGAGAAAGAGAGAGAGAAACGGAGAGAGAGAAAGAGAGAGAGAGAGAGGGAGAGAGAGAGAGTCGCAATAATTAGAAAACGCTCGCTAATAAGTATTACGACACATTATACCCCTTCCCTCCCGTCCCGCGCACGACTCAAACGCAACTCCTTTGGGTTTTTTAACTTCCATTCGCGTTTTCAACCCCCGTTCAGCTCCTCCGAGTCCGGCAACTCCCGCATAATTATTAGCGTTACCTTGAGCTATCGATGCAATGCCCTGCCCCCACTTTATGAAAGCCGGCTTTTAACATCCCCCCCCCCAATCACGAGCATTGGACCCATCAATATATGTATTGCATGCTGCGCTCGGTGCATTAAAGTTGTGCAGTTGCGTTTTGAATTATTACCGGCGTGCGGTAGAGAATCGTGTAAAAGGGGTTACAAATTATAAAGTTAGAAATTTAAGGTGTTCATCATGAGCTTTTAAGAGGGCACTTGGGGCCATTGAAGTATCCTCGTTCTATGGTTTTTATGGGTGTACTTAAGTAATCCGAGCCCTTTCCTTCCACGTAATATAATTAATGTATCCCAAGTTTGAGCTGATGGACGATGGTGCTGTGAGGTCAGTAGCGTGGTGCGAGATTTGGCAACATTGAATTCTGTGCATTTAAATCCACCAGACTCACAAAATGACTTTGAAGTTTAAGGCGCAAGGGCGAAGCAACGCTGGTATTTAGACTGTTTTAGTAGAGCGATTTATCGTATCGATTGCTGTCCGAGGGCCTCTGGTTCCAAAGAAACTCTGATTCAATGCATTTTCCCCATAAGCGGATTTTTGAACGGAAATTTAGACTATTAAATCAAATAATTAATGCGTCCTTTTTGCGATTTATGAATTCTACGTTTTCGAAAATGCTTCATTTTGACTGGTTCCACCGCTAAAACTGCCGGAATCAACAAAGATATTACAGATTGAACGATGCGCTTGGAGGTTTGAATCACACAAATGTTATTGCTGTTGTTGTGGAATTGGCGGGATTTCGGGCGATTCCAACCTACAAATGCAACATTTAATCTGTAATATCTTATTGATTTCGGCAGTTTTAGTCAAGGAACCAGGCATATAATTAAGCATTTTTGAGGACATAGTTTTCGAAAATGCTTCATCGTTGATTTAATACCGCTAAAATTTGCCGGATCAAAAGGATAATTAAAATTAAACCCGATTTTTTGGGAAAAGGCCCTGGAAAGCAACGATATGTTATTGCTGTTGTTACTGGAATTGGCTATTGATTTGAGGCGTTTCCCCCTCTTTTAATCTGTATATTTATGGATTGGAGTTAGAAGGAACCAGGATATAATGAAGAGATTTGAGGGAGGGGGGGTAGAATTTTTTTAATCGCAAAAAAAGTCAAAAAATTAATACGTTGGGAAATTTAATCCCCTTTCAACTTACCGCATAAAATTAACTTAACGAAAAAAAATTAAACATTGAAACACAAAGAAAATTCTGAAAACAAAAAGAGAAAAAAAAAGGAAATCGATAATTGTTAATGCTCAAACTAAAACAGTAATAAAAATGGAGATTCCTATTTATTTAAAGTTTGAGGCTTAAAAATCTTTTCCTCGAGATAGTCAGGAGAGAGAGAGAGAGAGAGAGAGAGAGAGAGAGAGAGAGAGAGAGAGAGAGAGAGAGAGAGAGAGGGGGGGAGAGAGAGAGAGAGAGAGAGAGAAATTAGGTCCGCCATCTTTGCACTTAAATGGCGGAGCTATGCAATTGACATGGGGGATCTCTGTCTGATTTAATTTGTCACTCCCTCTAATGCAGAGACACACAGAGGAAAGCCACACATTAGATAGGAATCTCTCATGGTACCTGCATAGTTCCGCCATCACGCCTTAGATTTAAACGTAATTTTGTGCGTCTGTGAGTAAATTTTTTAATTCTTTAATGTGAGGTTCATCGTAATTTCCGCTGGACTTTACCCAAGCATTATCTGTTCAATCGCTTATAGCAAAAAAAAAGTTAGCGAGATGCCCATTATAGGTAAATCTCACCAGTTGCAATTTGGCAACAATGTTTTACCTCCATTTGATTCTCTGTAAAATAATCGATTCGATAGTGAAGCGCTGCTTCACCAAAATTCGATTGTTGTACATAGATTCAAATGGTGGGCAAACACTGTTGCCAAATTGCACGAGCCGCCACTGAATCTCACGAATTTTACTTTCCAGGTCCTTGAATGAAACTCTACCGCCGCGGTACCAAAGAGGAAGCTGGAATCAAAGAGGATGGAAAAGCTCCTGAGTTAGAGCATAAACAACTCCACCCCTCCCACCCTCACCACCTCCTACCCTCAACATCCCTCCTTTCCCTCAATCCCGGTCACTTCTACCCCCTTGGCTTGCCTATCCCTATCCCTAACACTTCAAGAATGGAAGGAGCAAGGCAGATGTAGCAAGGTGAGTTTGATGGGCAGTAAGTATCAATTAAGGTTAAACTTTCATGCGACTTCTCAACCTGGACTCGCTTCAGAGAGGCGCTTGAAATGAGATGTGGTGGAGGGTCGAGTGGGGGAGGGGGGGGGAGGGGGGAGGGGGTATCATTTGAAGGTGTGGTGGTGCACGGTGTGGCGTTGTCCAGCCTTGCCATTTATGGGGAATTTTCGACCAAGTTCTCGGTTCACGGGTCATATAAGATCCCGGCTTCTGCATGGAACCGGAAGCGCGCATGAAAATATCTAGCGTTAGGCAACATGGTAAACAGTGCTGGCGTCAGGGCGAGAGAAACATTGAAAATAATGCATAAAGGGAGAAGATCCTGTGCTCCGGTGCTCTTGTTTAAGAATTCAATTGCGATCCGCGGTCCCGCGAGAGGGAGAAAGGGGGGGACGGACGGTGAGAAGGGATGGAGGGGAAGTGAGTTTTCGGAGCTCTGTGCTCTGTCGAATGGTCGCGCGCGGATGTTGGTGGCTGTCGGGACGCACCGGGGCGCACGATGGGTTGAGCAACGAAATTTTCAGCTCTGGCATCCTGCACTCCTGCAGGATCCATCTCAATTTTTTATAAAAAAATTAAAATAATAATCATAATAATAACTAATACAATAGTATTCGAAAGAACGGTGGAAGGGGGCACTGTGTATGGTCCGAAATAAAAGAAAAAAAGATGCCAAAAATCAACGAAAGAAAGTCATCAAATATAATCTTTTTCTACTTTTTAAACTTGATTTAAATCTTTCGGGACACTCCTATGTTTAAATTTTTTGTTTAAGGGGAGAAGGAGGTCATATGTTAAACCATGTTAAATATGCTTCCCTTCTGGTGCATTTTTCTCAGGAACCATTTGACCTACAAGGCTGCAATTTTGCATGAAGTTGTGTATAAGTGTTGGCTATAAGCAGGACTAGGATTTATAAAATTCATTGAAAACTTTTTTTTTTCAAAGTTGAAAGTTTGGTTGATTTTTTCACATTTTTTTTGAGCTTTGAATGTCAATAAAAAAAAAAAGTAAAAGAGATACTCAAAATATCCTAGTCCTGCTTATAGAGCTTGTTGTGAGGAAAATTTTAAAACAAAAATTATGAAAATAGCATTACTAGTTCCTGAGAAAAATGCATCGAAAGGAAAAAAAACCAGGTTTTTCAGTATCGCGAAAAGAAAAAACTAAAAATCAGCTGACCTGATAAGGACTCTTCAACTTCAAAAATTCATTAAAAATTGATTTTTTTTCTAAACTATACAATGTATCACATCATTTTAAACCTGAGAACGTCCTCTTTCAAATAAAATTAAAAACAAAAAAGCCATATTTTTTTCATTTCAGACCTCCTTCTCCCCTTAAAGTGTTTGCTGCTGCGTGAATAAAAGTCGTGTTAAAAGTTAATAAATGATAAATTGATGAGACTCTCTGATTTTTGGCCACTGTTTGCAATTCAGTGGCGGCTCGTGCAATTTGGCAACAATGCTTTCCCTCCATTTGAATACATGTAAAATAATCGATTGCAGGTGAAGCGCTGCTTCACTATCGAATCGATTTTTTTGCATTGAATCAAATGGAGGGAAAACATTGTTGCCAAAATACACGAGCCGCCACTGTTGCAATTCTAGATCACAGAGGAGAAGGGTTGTCAGATTTTGGTTTAGGTAGGTCAAGGTCACACAGTAGACGGTTTTAGTGATGACAGACGTTCCTCTAGCACCAGTGTCACGGTACCATTCATCGATTGCGAATCTCTCCTCTCATAGAAAAAGTGAAAAAACCCTAATCTCAAAAAAAAAAAAAAAAAAAATCTCTCTCAAGAAGTGAATCTCCCATTATTCGTGTCCAACGCCGCCATTATACTCGCATTCAGTAGCGCACCGAGAGATTCTTCATCTCTCTCTTTTCTCCATTAGAAACGTATGTTAGATAAGGATGGACGAGGGGATAAAACCCCCTCCTTCTGTCCTTTTCCTACTCATACATTCAAATGGGAAATGAGAGAGATGGAAGATATCCTGGTTGCGCCAGTGCTCGCATTTAAAGGCATTTTGTGAGTTTAGGAGAGAATTTTGTAAGTTTTCAATGCTTCCACCGTTATTTTTGCATTTTTGCTGAATTTGTCTTCGACTTGATCCTAAAATCACTAATACCAAAAGCCTGCAACAGTCCCATTTGTTTATGGTCTGAGGATGCAATAATGGCATCATTAGATTACAATTATTAAGAGACAGTTTCTTGACTTGAGATTTCTCAAGTTGGAGTTCATCAGTTTCATTAAATTAACAAATACTTTAAATGTGGGTTAGTGTGGTGCTAATGAGCCTTGACTTGAGAAATTTTGAGCTCAAAAAAGCCTTATTTGCCCTTATTGCCCTTGTTGCATAGCCATGAGTTGCCAGTAAAGCGGTCCCAGTTTCAAAATATATGAAAACCCTTGAGAGCGACCGACTCCATTTGCCAAGCTGAATCGATAGAGGGGTCACAAGCTGGGTTTTGGTTATGTCACCTTTTTGCCCATGTTACATAGCCATGAGTTGCCAGTGAAG
Source organism: Trialeurodes vaporariorum (assembly GCA_011764245.1). Lineage (NCBI taxonomy): Eukaryota > Metazoa > Arthropoda > Insecta > Hemiptera > Aleyrodidae > Trialeurodes > Trialeurodes vaporariorum. Next base: position 1,833,393 of record VMOF01000024.1, on the reverse strand, counting down.
CGGCCCCAGCCTGGCATTCAATCTGTAATCTGTCTTCAGAGGCCGCGCTGGAATAACAGACATCAGATAATCGAAATTGAAATAAGAAACGGTTAGATTGACCATCTAACATTGGTAGCTGTGTTTGTTTAGCTTGTTAGACTTATATGCCGCAAATAGCCGCTTTGTTTGAGGTTTTGTTCGAGGAATTAGAAAATTCGGAGAAAAACGTTTTAGAAAGTTTGAACCGTCCCTCGTAATTCGCGAGAGAGAAAATTAAAGAAAATTCCAGGAGCAGGTTCTAATTCCTCGTATCTCCGCGTTTTAAGTTGTTAGTATTGTATTTCACAACCGATAATTTCAAGGTCGTGGGAAACCAGTTCTTCTGCACCATTAAATGCTTGGTGCATCGCATGCATAAAATGTGATGGAAAATATTTAGAAATTCAAACCGTTGTATAAATAGCTAGAAATTAATGTTTGAAACATTCCACGAAAACGGTTTAAAATATCTTGTCTTATAATTCCGACGTAGATTTTTTAGGTGCCTTAGATTTTGCGTTCCAACAATTTTTTAATATTGAGGGACTTGTGAAAAATACTGCTCTCATACCCTTAAGAAAGTCTATTTCACCTTGCTGCAAAGCAAATAAATTGATTTTATAGCTTCTCACCCTTTCAAAAATCGAACAAGCAAATCATATAGGCGAGGCCAGAAATGATTCTTTCTCTCTCTTATTCCACTTGATCACGTGTTTTAACCCTTGTGAGCCTAAGGTATTTCGGTAACACAAGGGACTAAGGGGGGGTATTTTTGTACCCCAAGGATATTTTCATGCAGCACAGTCAGTATCAATAATTTTGAAACTTTAATGGATGGATTATGTAATTAGTACCCTAAGAGAGTAAATTATGTGAAATTTGAGTAAATTTTTGCTATGTTGCCAAATTTACACCTACTTTTAAAAAAAATGTCAAAATAAAAAAAATGGAAAAAATGAAATGAGGTACCATCTTATTTTTCCATTTTTGATAAATTTCCAATTTTTTTTCAATGATCTGACTTAATATATTTAATCTACATAAAATATCCGTAAAATTCACTTTAATAGATGGTTCCAAACTTAAAACTGGCAGGACGAAGGGGGGGGAATATTTGTTCCCCAACACTTTAAATTTCTATAATATCGACAAAAATTCAGAAAAATTAATGAAATTTGGTGGACGTGTTCTAAGTATCCTAACTTAAAATGTCATGAAGTCCCAAAAAATTTTGAGCAGTTTTGACAAAATGGCGTCAAAAAAACTGGCCTGGGGTACAAATGTACCCCCCCTTAGGCGCAGAAGGGTTAACCCTTCACTGCATGGTGCTCCACCGGTGGAACAAGTTCTTCAAACGCTCATATAAAATACAAGTTTTGAGATATGCCTTCGGCGCATGGTGTGTCAACGCGGGAGAAGGTATGTTTTGAGCTCACAAAAAAAAAAAAAAAAAAAAAAAAATGGCTGAAAGAAAACATCATGCAGTGAAGGGTTCGTGATCGAAATCATGTCTAGGGGGAAATTTGCCCCCGTATCCAAACTGACCACATTTTGATTATTTTTATAAAGTTTCCGGCATTGGCTTTTTGAAAAATCCAATTAAAGTAAGAAAAAAAAAAAAAAAAAAAAATTAAAATTTAAAAAAAAATAAATAAAAAAAATCCCCGCCATTTCTCATGGTGTTATATCACTTGTAAAAAACGAGTAAAAAATAGAAAAAAGAGAATTTTGACCGAAAAACCGTCAAATTATTTTTTTCACTATTTTTCCCATGTATTTGACCACCTAATACATTGAAAAATCCACATTTGCTTGAAAAAAAAAAAAAAAAAAAATCATGCAGTGAAGGGTTAACGACCAACTTGTTGTGTTTATTTTTAGACCTTTCAGTCATTTTGGGCCAATTATCCAAAAACAATTTAAGGATCTGTTCACCATTTTGAGTTAATTAGTTTGCATTTTTTTCAGAAGATGACCAAAAATTCCAAATTATTCTAAGAAAATATGGATCACTGATAAAGAACCGCCCTTATCCTTGCCATTTCAACTGATGATCCAAATAAGAAAAACAAAACTGTTAAACCGACCGGCCGCGGCGCACGACGCGGTGCAGCGTAATGAGACGATTATTTACAATTTACTCTTTCGTTAAACTGATTATTCAGATTCTGTATGAGTGTAACTATTGGTCGAGAATTATGAGACTCCCCTATACTGCTTGCTATGGTGGTGACTATCGCTGTTTCTCGCTAACTGAAGACCACTGGTAAGTAGCTGTGGATTAGCAGGCAATTTATCGATAGTTGTCATATCAACATGGCCCCCAAAGAGGGAGACACTTTTGTAATAGTTTTTTGTGTGTGTTTAAAAGCATTGATACGCGAGACACGTCAAGGGAAAAGGGCCCTTATCTTCAGGGGACAGAATTTTCAGTAGCGAACTGGGTTAAATATTGAATTTTTTTTCTCTCTCTCTCTCCTCCCCCTACTAAAATCAGAATTGATGCAAAGTTTGGGTTCAGGGACAAATCACTCATAGAATCATTTTGGTTATTAGGATTTTAGTTCTAGACCATCTTAGAATTTCGATTAGATACATTACCCTCAGTGGCGTCGCGTGCCATCTGGCAACAATGCAACTGCTCCATTTAAACTCATTAAATACATCGAATTTTCCTTGTGCACTGTGCACCCCCTGAATTCGATATTTTACATGAGTTTAAATGGATAGAATACATTGTTGCCAAATTGCACGCGACGCCACTGATTACCCTTGAACTTTTAAGAACTTATGAGGCGTATACTGCATAGATTGCGGAATTTCAAAATGTCATGATTTGGTCAGTTTTTCAATTTTGGGCGTTCTTGGTGTAAAATTACCGCGGATAAAACTTTCTCTGTGCGGAAGTACTAAAATCTCAAGTTTGTACCGGTGAAAATAAGGGTTCTTTTCCCTTGGCGCGTCTCAAATATTAAATTCAAAATTGACATTCCGTTTACTCGAACTTCAAAATGTCATATATAATTTGGTCAGTTTTTTGGGCGTTCTTGGTGTCAAAAAAATGACCGCGGATACACGGAAGAAAATAGAATGTGTCGTAGGCACGAATTTGGGTTCACCGGCCACAATTTGGATCAGTTTTTTTGCATGGGGCACAATCAGAGTTTGTGGTTGACACAATCTGATTGTGTCCTATGAAAAAAAACTGATCCAAATTGTGGCCGGTGAACCCAAATATTCGTGCCTCTGACACATTCTATTTTTTTCAGTGTATAACTTTCTCTGTGCGGAAGTGCCAACACCTCAATTTTGTCCCGGTGAATATAAGGGATCTTTTACCTTGGCTCGTCACAATTATTAAATTGAAAATGGGGCTATTGCACACTTTTGCTATAAGCGATTGAATAGTCGATTACGGCGTAAAAACCTCAAAAAATAACGATGGCGGCACTAAAAACTTCCAAAATCCACTCCTAAACTCAATAAACGCAGTTATTTGCGCGAGCGTAATGGTGGCCAAAGGCACTAACAATGGGAGATTCCTATCTTCATTTCGTCACTCTTTCTATGCTGACAAGGAGATGATTCACAGAGTAATTAGTCATCAGAGTGATGATCCACATCCGATGAATGGTACCGCAACACCAAGTGACACCGGTGTCAAATGAAAGTAGTCTCTTATTGGTCACTTCTTGATGGAGTTTCAGAATTGTTAGATGGGAATCTCCCATTGTTAGTGCCTTCGGCCACCATTACGCTCCCGCAAATAACTGCGTTTATTGAGTTTAGAAGTGGATTTTGGAAGTTTTTAGTGCCGCCATAGTTATTTTTTGAGGTTTTTACGCCATAATCGACTATTAAATCGCTTATAGCAAAAGTGTGCAATAGCCCCATTGAAAATTAAAAAATTGAAAATTGAAAATTGACATTCGCTTTACTCCCACTGTGCGCCAGGGGTAAAGTTTAGTTGTGAAAATGGCAATTTCAGTCGTGAGAAAGGATGCCGAGTGGCGATGGATCCCATTTCGAGGAGGGGGCGGGAGAGGCTTGCCTCCTTTCCTTATACAGAACTTGTGAAAATTTAATTTGGTTATTACCCTCCAGCTCCGACGCGCGTGCTACGCCGGTAGTATCCTAGCGCCGCGCGCTTTGGCCTGTGGAATGACAGACGCTGAGCGAGGTCCGTCTTCCCACTCTCCAGCTCCGACTCTGTCTCGCGCCCGCTCTCTTTCAATCGTTGCTCCATGAAAAATTCATCGCAATTCCGGTTTTAACAACCGATGGGAATTTCATTCGTCCGCGGAAAATACGGACTGATTTCGGCGGAGGTGTTCTCGCGTCTCCTGCATATCCTATATTCGACTGTAAGTACAAGAGTACACTCCAACTCAGAGCAAATTTATGTTATGCGCCCCTCCAATCCAACGCTTGTCTCCTCGTAAGTTCTCCTCTGTCTGTCAGGCGTCTGGACCGGAGAGGCTCTTGTTTTGTTTCGTTTTTTTTGTTTTTTGTTTGTTTTATTTATAGACGCTTAGTGTAAACAAACACATTGAAACTAAATCTCATCATCATACAACTTATTTTCTCATACAATATAATCTCTTACTAGCTAAACAAATAACTTAGTTTTGGTTACATTAACCGTTTAACTCATAAGGATGCGACCAGTAGCGTAGCGTGCAATTTTGCAACGTTGTGTTGAGTCTATTTAAACCTATGTAAAAGGTCGAATGCGAAGGTGTTCACCAAACACCCAATAGTTCGATCTTTTTCATGGGTTGAAATGGACGAACTGCAACGTTGCCAAATTGCACGCTACGTCATTTGAAGCGACCTGATACCAGCTCAAACACTTTTCGGCGCTTGAGGCGCCTATAGTCGCAGCTCCATGATCAAGCAAAACGTTAGTTAGGAGATTGGAGTGCATTCCCAGTGTCTGCTCTTGCTGGCAGTGGCGACTTGTGCAATGTGGCAACAACGTAAACCCTCCATTTAAACCTGTGTAAATAAATCGGTCTTCAAGAGGTGCAATTGCACCCCGAAGATATCGATACTTTTTCATAAGTTTAAATGGCAAAAAAGCATGATTGCCAAATTGCACGAGCCGCCACTGCTTGCTGGTATCATTCGTCGTTTTGAAATATTCAGACGAAAAAAAAAAAACAAAAATTGTGTTATGACGCGTCTCATGCATAGCCCGATGACATTGACTATAGCATATGACAGTGGCAGTGCGCGACGCTCAGGAAAGATGGGCGCGTAGGTATACAACCATAAAAATACCTCTTCCTTCCAGCGCAGAGGCGTGCAATTTGGCAGTAATGTTTTCCATCCATTTAATTCAATGCAACACAATCGTTTTGATAGGGTTGCAGCGCTTCTCCTGCAATCGATTGTTCTACATAGATTAAAGTGGAAGGAAAACGTTCTTTGGCAAATTGCATGAGCCTCCATTGCTTCCTTCTGTTTCTTGTAAAGCTCGATATGGGTTCGTTTGCAAAATTTTGATACAGTAGTTTCGATGGGACGCTGTGATCATCGAATAGTTTCTAAAATTGACTCACGAACCTGCGGTGTCGGTGCGGTGTCATATCGAGGTGTCGAGTAGAGGTGTAACAACGTTTCTCGAATGTATTTTAAAAATGGGGTAAGATAAGTGTCGTTTTGGCACCTAACGCCTTAAAGGGGCTCTTGCAAACGTTTGCTGCAGGGAATGGGTCTGTTGCGTACTTTTGCTACATCAATATAATCATTGTTTCTAACGTAAAATTCGGCGAAAAGAACGATGCGCACATTAAAAACTTTCAAAATCCACTCATAAACTCAGAAAATACCTTCCATTTCAAACAACCCGCGCTACACTAGACACTATATCACCGACTTATAACTGCATTGAGGGAACCATCTCGTTTATGTAAACACGAACAGAGCTTACAAACATTGGAATGTTTCTTTTAGATGCGTACATTTCTTAAATTATTTTGTAATCTTTGATAAACCGAAAAGACCAGACAGCAAATGCTGCCAATAGTTCATGTATTCAGAACGGAATTCCATCATTTTGTAGTTACGATGTTGTTTATACTTATGCACGGTGGTTCCGTCTATGTAGTAGTATACCGGTGCAAATAGTGTCTAGTGTAGCGCGGGCTGTTTGAAATTGAAATGATTTCTTGGGTTAATGAATGGATTTCGAACGTTTTTAATGCGCGCATCGTTATTTTCGCCGAATTTTACATAAGATTCAAGGTTCTATATTGTTGTAGCAAAAGTATGCAACAGACCCATTGAAGAGTTGACTCTTGCATAACAACCTGTAAAAATGACGATGAGTCCACTAAAATATCACGAAAGTCATTCACAGAATCGGGCTCAATGGTGGAGAGACGCAGGTATCATGGGAGATTCCTATCTAAATTGAGACATATCTCTGTATTTCCGTAGAGAAAGTTATATCATGCACAGGGATCTCCCATAATAACTGCGTTGAGCCGCCATTACAAACTTGCCGTTATAGCAGTTATGTGAGTTTATGACTAAATTTTAGACTCTCTCGTTATGATTTTCGTAATTTTCGCTGGTTTTAACCTTAAATTGGACTATTCATTTGCTCAAAGCAAACGTTTGCAAGAGCCCCATTATCTGAAATCTCATTCAAATTACTCAATAAATACAAAATTTCGATCGGGGACGAGTGACACCATTCAGCGGACTGAATAATCCCCGGGTTTGGTGTATGGAACCGTCTGGGGCGTCTGCTTGGACGATCGATGATTTACCGAGAAAAAAGATTGCTTGGCTCCGCAAATGCGCAGGAGATTATACTGTACAATACAGTGTAAAATTTTTGGAATGTCTCGTTATTATCAGCTCCTCAACATAGCTGCTGGTGGTAAAGAGGGCAGCCCAGCTAGCGCAAGGGATATCAGCAGGGCTGCCGTTTTGTGTATAATTAATGGCATTTTTTAATTCATCGATGATTCCACCGGTTGAGGAAAGATTACACAGTTTAGCTTAGTGTATGACTGTACTGCACGAAAATACTTTAATCTGTAATCTCTCCTCAATCGATGCAATCGCCGTTTAATTATTAAAATATCCGCAAGTTTTTTGAAGTCATCGACCACTCCACCGATTGAGGAAAGATTACAGATGCGAGTATTTTCGTTCATTAAAGTCATACGTTGAACTGAACTTTGTAATCTTTTCTCAACCGGTAAAATCGTCGGTGAATTGAAGAATGTCATTAATGGGTCTGTTGCATACTTTTGCTACAACAATATAGAACCTCGATTCTTATGTAAAATTCGGCGAAAATAACGATCCGCACATTGAAAACGTTCAAAATCCACTCGTTAACTCAGGAAATCACTTCAATTTCAACCATCCCGCGCTACACTAGACACTATTTCCACCAGTATACTACTACATAGACGGAACCACCGTGCCTAAGTAAACAACATCGTAACTACAAAATTATGGAATTCCCTTCTAAATATATGGACTATTGGCTGCATTTGCTGTCTGCTCTTTTTGGTTTATCAAAGATTACAAAATAATATAAGAAACGTACGCATCTAAACGAAACATTCCAATGTTTGCAAGTTCTGTTCATGTTTACATAAACGAGATGGTTCCATCTGTGTTGTTATAAGTCGGAGACATAGTGTCTATAGTGTAGCGCGGGTTGTTTGAAATGGAAGGTATTTTCTGAGTTAATGAGTGGATTTTGAAAGTTTTTAATGTGCGCATCGTTTATTTTCGCCGAATTTTACGTTAGAAACAATGAGTTACATTGATGTAGCAAAAGTACGCAACAGACCCATTAAACGCAAATTGGCAGCTCTGGATATCAGCGGAGCAGGAGTGTCGATCATCAATTTCCATTTTCGATTTTGAAGGTTGAGGCATCTGACAGAGATTGATAACTGGTAAGCGGATGCGAATATGTCGAGTGAAAGAATGCGATGTGCTCGTGTACTTATAAGTACAGAGAGATGAGGCACCGGTGATGTGGTGGATTGTGGGAGGGGGCCCGGGCGGTAGAATATGCCAGTCAACCCGCTGTCATGTGTCTCGTTCTCGTCATGGTGCAATATGATTTTATAATGGATTTTTTCATTTTTCGACGAATTTATGAAAAAAAAAAAAAAAAAAAAAAAAAAAAAGTTACCAATCATACAAATGTTGATAATCAAATGATGAGTTTTAATCCTCTCCATTTCGTGAGCCCTCTCTATGCCTATACCCTCATGGGCGCCCGCAGCGGGGGGCAAGAGGGGGGCACTTGCCCCCTCCCCCTGGAATTAAAAAAGTCAAAATTTCACGGTAAAAAATGAAAGGATGAAAGAAAATGCAATGTTAATCAAAGGATTAATAGTTAACAAACTTCATTATTTGTTTATTTTGCAATTTTAACTCATTTTTTGCAAGGAATATTAGAATTAAACATTTTCCTTGATATCATTTTCGCCTGCTGTCTCTGTATCCATTATATCAAACACTTCAAAATTATTACTATTATTTGATACAACTACCATGGTTTAATAAGTACACCATTTGGATGGAAAAAAAAACCTTTTTCCCTGGGGGGGGGGGGTCTACTAGACCTTCCATTGAGGTTCAACAATTTGGCCCCCCTTTGGAAATTTTTCTGCGGGCGCCTTTATGGGTACCCTTACGCTTGTCGTGACTTAAAATCGTTGGCAGTTTGTGAATAGGGCTCTTGCAAACTTTTGCTGTGAGCAAATTAATAGTCCAATCAATCTGATATAAAGACCAGTTGAAATCACTAAAATCACTCTAAGAAAGTCTAACATTTAGTAAGAAACTCATATGACTGGTGTGACGGCAAGTTCGAAATTATAATGGTGGTTGTTCAATGTTCAACGGAGGTATCATAGGAGATTCCTGTCTAATTTGTCACTCTCTCTACAAAAACACAAAAATATGTCTCAATTTAGATAGGAATCTCCCACGATACCTGCGTCTCTCCGCGATTAAGCCCGATTCTGAGAGTGAATTTCGTGATTTTTCAGTGTACTCATCGTCATTTTTACAGGTTTTTATGCAAGAATCAACTTTTCAATCCCCTTCAGTAAAAGTTTGCAAGAGCCAGAGCCCCATTGCGATCGATTGAAATATCCGCCCTAAAAACCACCTATCGATCCTCGCAAGGTTTGTCTGAGAATCGATACTTTCGCATGAGTTACAATGGAAGAAAAATATACTTTCTCGTGTGGTTATACCTTATGTGAAATTTTTATTTTTTTTTGTATTAAGGCTGGCAGCACTGGAAAAGGAATCGGCCAGCGTGAATCCGTGAGTAAGCTAAAGAAAAATAAAGAGGAGCAAGAGTAAGGTGCTAAGGGACTCGAGACGAAAAAAAGAAAGAGGAAAAAAATCGCCATCATTTAAAACTTTCAAAATCCCATGAGTCTGCGGCTTTGAAGCAACGCAGCGGCCAAGGCGGAAGGGGGGGCGGTAGGAAAAAATCCCATTGCCACCGCGTGTGATGTAAGCGCGACATCAAAAAGTCCTCCGAGTCATCATTTACAGTGTGACAAAGTTCCCGTCTTTCCCTGCCATGCCCCGCAGCGCTGTCAGATTCGCGGAACTTTCAAATTCACTTTTCATCAGCATTAGAGAGTCGGAGATAGTTATAAATTCATCTCAAATGAGGAGTCCAGGAGAAGAACGATACGCGTAACAAAAACCCATTTTTGTTTTTAATCTGAAGAGAAGGGGGGAAATGTAGTATACAGAAGGCAACGAGCTCAGTGGTGTCGCGTGCCATCTGGCAACAATGCAACTGCTCCATTTAAACTCATTAAATATACCGAATTTTCCTTGTGCACTGTGCACCCCCTGAATTCGATATTTTACATGAGTTAAAATGGATAGAATACATTGTTGCCGAATTGAACGCGACGCCACTGAATGGGCTATAGTGATAGAGGGGGTCATACGTGTTATAAGTCCTATCTCAAAGTGTGTCAGCATGGGCGATTTGAACCTGGTTTGTTTGCCTTACTTTTTTAACCTTAAATCAAAAATTGTAATTAATCTGGTGGATATTGATTCCAAACGAAAGTGCAAGTGCTTTAGAGTGGCTATCTGGACACAGAATTTTACTATACAAAATAATATCCAGGTGAGAAAATTTTGCACATTTCTGTTATGTGTCAGTTTCTTTGTCGTGCAAATCCTTCCAGAATAAACAGTTAAATCGATTTGTCTGTGTCCAGAGCCACTCTAACACACTTGCTCTTACGTTTATAACCAATTTCAAATGTATTTATCACATTTTTTTTTTTTTTTTTTTTTTTTTTTTTTTTTTTAAATTTAAAGGTTAAAAAAAGTGAGGCAAACAAACCCAGCCTGTGTGAAAAACGTCCACAAGAGATTTCGATCATGGTTGCCTCCGTGAAGTTTCAATATCACACCCCACAAATCCTCTCTATCACTATTAGCTCGTTGATAAAAGGCCATTCTTATTCATATGAATCAATGTATCTCCATTCGCACCGAAATTGTGATTGCCTTCCCTTCCTGTAGATCTGTATTTATTTTGTACTATTTTATCCTATTTTATGACTAAGGTAAGTGACCCAAAGGTGGCCATACCTATGCTGGGGCCAATATGCACGTATAAGTCATGAGAGATAAAAAAAAAACTAAATATGTCAATTTACTATTAAGACAGTTGTCTATCATATGTTGATTTCATTTTTTTAAAATTTGCTTGTATTTGAGGTTTTTTTTGGCGTTTGAAAAAAAGTAGGGTTTTGACATCGCGCAAAACAAGCACCTAAGGTGGCCACCCCTAATATTTTTGATGCACCTAAAGGTCAACACCCCCTTTTAAATCTCATTAATAAGTATTCAAATGTTATTTTCTAGTTCAAAAAAGGAATCTAGACCCTAGTTAATCCAGAAATAATAACGATTATGAGGAATTGAAAGTCAAAGGTGGAATCAATTTAAGGGCTTGACTTTTACGATTGTTTACTTCCATGAAAATAGGCTGAAGACCTGCGAAAATGGACGTTTCACTGTTCCACGCCGACTGAATCCCCTAATGCTCTTGATTTTTGGAGTGGGGGAAGCGGTAGCATCCTGCTACTCAGCACTAACGCCATCTTCTATCGTCAATTCGTGTAATTAACTGAAATAAGCTGGGGTGGGCCACCTTAGGAGCCGGGCCACCTTTGGGTCACACACCTTATATGACAACTTTAATTTTGATGTTTGTTATATCCATCGATTTTCTCCTGGACTTTTCCAATATTTTCAGCTTGGAGTGAATGATTCCGAAGCAACTAGTTTATTTAACCTCCATTTCCCGGAGTTTTTTGTGAAGTTGATTTCGAAGCTGGAACGAACCCCGGTTAAAATTTGCTCAATTTTCACCCCCCCCCCCTTCCAAAGTGAGTCCTTACGAGGATCAAAAAATGATTAATTGTTATAAAATTTCAGCATGAGGGAGAAAAGTAAAAGAGGAACGGTCGAAGGACCGAAGGACCCAAGAGGACTGAGATTGTGAAATTTTGACTGCCCATAACTTTTTTGGGGTCAAATATTTAAAGATTCTCTTTCCGCAACATGGTAAATATGGATGAGGCTTTTTATTTTATGTGCATATTTTTTCTTCATTTTTGATTATCTTATTGCTTCAAAATTTTCCCCATTTTTTTAAAATAGAATTTTTTGTCTATCTAAAAGCGCTATTTTCACGGTAAAGTTACAGGTAAGTTTGGATAAGTTTCGAATTAGCAAAATAAGAAAACACAGAGCTCTTCATAAAACAATTACACGGAAAAAAACTATGGTGAAAATAACCATACGGATACCTGATTTTGGCACCTGCTAGATGTTATGGTAATGTTAACCAGAAGTATATTATGTTTTGACTAGGTACTAGGTGATGTTACCTGATTGCGTGTCGAATTTACTCAAAGTATCGGTAAATGTACCATACTTCTGGTCAAGTTTACCATAACATCTAGCAGGTGCCAAAATCAGGTATTCGTATGGTTATTTTTACTAATCTTTTTTTTCCGTGTACTGAAAAATTTCCAAAATCACACGCGCGCACACACTAGCGCAGATTATTTTCGTATTAAAAACAAGTCTTAGTCACGGCAGGTACAGAATCGTCTTTCTCTCTCTCCTCCCGTTAGAACGAAGTTGTTAGAAAAGGACGGAGATAGGGGCTAAAGGTCACGTGATGGGTACTCCTTCTATCCTGTTCTAACACATGTGTTCAAACGGCCGAGAGAGAGAAAGAGAAATTCCTGTAACCGCACCTAACGGGTTCCGTTTGCTTTACAATCGTTTCGAAGTTACGAACTCTACGCTTCAGTTTTTCCCATCTGACACCACCGACTTTTTCCCTCTTCCCTCCCCCCGTTCGAAGAACAACACGTAAACAGGTTACAAATCGACAGGAAAGCGTTTTCGCGAAGGGGGAAGAGCGGGGAACAACGCGGAAAGAGAGAAGAAAAAAGGAGCCGTTAAAAGATTGAGAGTCTCCAATTAAACATAACAATTGGTGGATGCGAGAAGCTATAAGCGAGCTTTCGAGCAAGCGTTCCGAAGCATTTGCGGAGGGAGCGAGAGAGGGAGAGGGAGAGAGAGAGAGAGAGAGAGAGAGAGAGAGAGAGAGAGAGAGAGAAGCAGCGGGCATTGGGCAATGAGCGGAAGGATCGTTTCTATCTCAATCAGGTAATTTCCCGCGGGACTCATCGTTCGAAGATCCTCCTCCGTAAGCACCATCTGTTAGTTGTTACTTACCCCGATCCGGGATCGGAGGACCAGAAGTAACACCGCGGAGCATCGGAGTATCGGAGCAGCGCGAAGCCGCGGCCGCGATGATGTCAATGTGCAGGGTGCCCTCGCGAAATTTTACCGCTGCCGCTAACTGTTGACGCTGTAGATTATCCTAGTGATAAGCTGCAAATTCAAAATAAATTGATCAAGCGAAGGCTGATGCCATAATTCAAAATTGCATCTAAGCTAATGGGGCTGTTGCACACTTTTGCTATAAGCGATTCGTTAATCGACTCTCGTGTAAAAACCTCCAAAACTAACGATGGTAGAGTGATGTTCCGAAATCCACTCCTAAACTCAATAAACGCTTTTATTTGCGCGAGCATAATGGTGGCACAGGGCAGTAATAATGGGAGATTCCCATCTAACAATACTGTAACTCCGTAAAGAAGTAACCAATCAGAGACGACTTTCATTTGGCACCGGTGTCACTAGAAGTCACGGTATATACCATTCATCGGATTTGAATCTTTACTCTGATGACTAATTACTCTGTGAATTATCCTCGTCAGTTTATAGAGAGAGTGGCGAAATTAAGATGGAATCTCCCATTATTACTGCCCTCAGTCACCATTACGCTCGCGCAAATAATAGCGTTCATTAGAGAATTAGGAGAGAATTTCAGAGGTTTGTAGTGCTGACATCGTTATTTTTCGAGGTTTTTACACCAGAATCGCCTGTTAAATCACTTATAGCAAAAGTGTGCGACAGCCCCATTGAAAGCGTTTCTCAATGAAAATCCAACGCTCAAATTCAATTTCATTAATTTTTTACCATGAGAAATGATTGTGAAAAATTCCAAAGAATTCCGGTCTACGTGGGCCTCCACTTCTGAAACGACCTCCAGGTGTTAAAAACGGGCAATTTAACCATAGTTACCATAGCAACAGTCGAGCCTTGTCATCGTTGTCAGAATAGAGAGAGTGACGAAATTAAGATAGGAATCTCCAATTATTACTGCCCTCAGCCACCATTACGCTCGCGCAAATAAAAGCGTTTATTAAGTTCAGAAGTGAATTTCGGAAGTTTTCAGTGCTGCCATTGTTATTTATTGAGGTCTTTGCACCAGAGTCGACTATTAAATCGCTTATAGCAAAAGTGTGCAACAGCCACATTGCATCTAAGCTAATTAAGTAATTAGGTTTCCGATGCATTTTAAATTTCCCGCTCCTCACTGAAATACACTGTTGAGCTCAGAGGTGCATCCAACGACTTCCGCGAACTATCGACTGTAGACTGTCTTAGAATGAGAAACGGAAAATTTATGACCAAGCGGAGGCTGATTTCACGGTTAAAAATTGCAGCTAAGGCTATGGGCGCACCCAGGATTTCTGTATGGGGGGGGGGGGCAAGTTGTCATTTCATATGGGGGGGTTCGGGGGTCCTCCCCCAGAAAATTTTGAAAATTTAGCTCTTCTTAGACGCAACATTAGGCCACTCAGAAACGATATTGAATTAACTCTCCAGAAAAATGAGATTTTCCGAGACTATGCTAATGTAATGGAAATATCTTCATCTCATGCTGATAGAAAGACGAAGTCTTCAGGAAATCTAGATTTCAGGAGAAGATCGAGCGAAATTAACAATTAAGGACATTGCTGTCGGGAAAGATGTGTTCCTCCAAGGAAAAATATGTTTCATGACATTGAGACTTTGTTTGAACTCATTTCTTTTCCCACCTTTTCTTTTTCTCTCCTCCTCTTTTCCTCTTCTCTCTTTCTCTTTTCCTCATTTTTTTCCCTTTCCCTTTCCTTTTCTCCTTTTTTTCTTTTTCCTTTCCTTTCCTCCTTTTTTCCTTTCCTTTCCTTTCCTCCTTTTTTTCTTCTTACGGGGGCCCCCCCCCCCGGGTGCGCCCATGGCTAAGGCAATCGGATTCATGAATTTTAAATTTCGCGCTCATTACTGAAATACTCCGTTGATTTCAACGGTGGCTCTAGGAAGGCTTCATCCTCTCCTTCTTCCACGCATTTGATCCTTGCGTAAGCGAAGGACAGAAAGAGAGCTGAAATCACACGTATTCTAATTTTACTGATTGTGAGATAAAACAAAAACAGGGAAAGTTATTTCTGAAACTAAGGAGTTTTAGAGAACTTCTTAAAATAGGTAATAATAATAAATGAGGGTAGATGGCCTCGAAAAAATCAACGCAATTTTTGTTCAGTTTCACTTAAAAAAAAAAAAAAAAAAACGGTCAAGGCCGTGTATCGAATAATCTTTGCTCAATTCTTGTATCACTGTTTGTTCCCAAGATAAAAAATAGGAAAAATTATTTTTAGAAGAACCCCCGAACGAGAGCATGCTTCCGAAGACGTACAATTCCACTCATCTAACAGGTTGGTAAGAATTTGATGACCGGAAAAAGAAGGTTTTCGATTTTTGGTTTTTTAGCCCCTCTCCCACTCACTCTTTTAACCCACGCGCCGCCCACTTGGTTCCCTGCCAGTATAATTTGGCCAACCATGTTATTTGTCATTTAAACCTGTGCAAATGTACCGATTTCTTACAGGTTCAATAAAACGCTTACAGATCGATTATTGGACGCAGGTTTAAACGGAGAAAATCCTTTGTTGTCACATTGCACCAGCCACCAACAATTCTCAAAACACAAACACAAAATTTGGTTCCTCAAGCCGACTAGTTAAGGTGATTCCTCACCCGAGAGTTGGGAGATTTTCGCCCGATAGATAGCGTTACTAGTCGCTTTTTGGAAATTTGACTTTAAAGACTTATAGCTTTTTTCTGAGAACATTAATCAAAAGGGGCGTCCCCACAGGAACTGCGTTATTTTTCGCTGAATTTTTTGAGCCAAATTTCAAGAATATTGGACTTAGATTGGCAGAGAAATCAAGCACCAAATTTTGGTACAATTTAGGCTGTGGTAGGGGCGTTTTATCATGAGATACCAGATCTCACTTGGGAAGGACCATGAATTTTATTTAGATAAATAATTGAAAATATCGTCCCCACAGGAACTCCGTAATTTTGTGCTCGATTTTTTGAGCCAAATTGCAACCGAATTGGTCGCAGATTGAGTGAGAATTCCCGCACCAAAAATTTGATGTGGATGCTTTTTTACGAAAAGTTCGAAAAGTTAGTCCCGCGCCCAGACATAACCTAACATAACAAACACATTCATTCTTCTCGGTGTCGGTTTTCTCATTTTCTGCGTCCTTTCACGCGCAAGATAGACAATTTTGGTCTCGATTTTAATTTCATGTTACCGTGGAGTGTAATTCCTGTGAATTGCGAAGCTTGTGCCGCCAGTAAATAGTTTTTTCTCGGAGGGAAGTCGAATAAGTCATTCGTGTAGTGTGTGTCGGCGTTTTCAACGATAAAATGTTGACCCTGCAGCTGTGCTTACCGTTTCCATAAAATGTCAGTCATTCACGTACCTATGTCGTCAGTTCCAGAAGTTTGGCATGTTCCGAGAAAACTATCATTAGGTAGTTAATGAGGTAAGTGTCAGTTTCATCAATTCTCCATAAATCAAGAGCGTAGTTGCGTATAGTGCCTCTTTTAATCTGTAGGTTTCGCAATGATTGCTCTGCAGCTACCTACTTTGTTCTGATCGTCCCCCTCTGTCTGTCGCAGCATTGTTCGCTCTCATCAGGTTAACCTAATAGCCCAGTGATTCAAGAGAAATTTGCGTCAACTTTTAGTCTGTGTCTAGAATGAAAGCATGTTCCAATGTCCATGTGAACTAGCAGTGCGATAGCGCTGAAATCTTTTGCTCTGCTCTGACAGAATGGGATCTCCCCCAATTAGGAAACCTGTCCCTTTTGGGATAGTTGGATTTTATGAAGTTATCACCAAAACTCTACTGCTATTCACTGACCCATATTTGTGTCCCTTTGGGGGCTTCCATGATTAGAGCAGAACCATTTTGAGTATCCGGTTCCGACAAGTTGCGGTGCCTGCTTCTGAACTGCATCTAAGTGCATTGGTGAGTGGTTGATTGGCAACAAATAGAAACTCTGTGCTCACCGATGCAGTTTGGAACCCGACTGGTCAGAACCCAGTACCCGAAATTGTTCTGCTCTTACAGCTTTTTTCCAAGAACAGCCCTAATGAGCAGTTCATTCTGTGAAGTAACAAGTTACAAAATTCAGAAATACAAAAAAAAAGAATGAAAAAGATTATTAAAACGCAAAGAAAGTAATTAGTCTTGAAAATGCATGATGTACTAGAAATTAGGTGGAGCTAATAATGCGCTATGAGCATTCGGTTCTAATAAGTAGCAGTGCGAAATCCATCGAAACGCATTAGTGAGAGGTTGTTTCGCACAGAGTTCTGACTCGTTTCTAACAAACCGTCCATCGATGGGGTTTTGTTGCATTTCAGAATCAGGCACGGCTAATTGTCGGTACCCCTTACCTAAAATGTAAGCGCTCTAGGTACCTTTAAAAAACCTCCCTCAATCCAAACTCTATGCATGTGCCAAACTGCTTCAGGTGAGTGGTTGGTTTGCCACAAGTTGATGCCCTCTGCTCAAAAGAAAGCACTCACCATTGTGTTATGATTTATTTTCAGTAGCTCATCAAAGCTAGGGATTTATTTTATCACACAAAAATTTTTCTGCTGCACGAAAGTATGAGCGAATACCCAAGTAACAATTGTACAAACTAAGGCAGCCTGTCAACAAAATGTGTGCTCATTGGAGGAAAAAAAGAAGAATCTTAAAGTATATCAGATCACCTTTGTCATCATTGAGTAAAAAACTCCAGTGTGCCACGCTACAGGAGTGCAACCTTTTTTTTCTTCTTGGAAAAGTTCGCTAATCTTTCTCTCTCTCTCTCTCCCTCTCTCTCTTGCAGATGTGAGATTGGCATTTTGAGAAAAGCACTCGAAGTCGTTTGGTGCCCTCAACTCTGACAGAAGAAAGAAAGAGAACCAGCCAGTAAAGAGCAAAGAAGTTTTCTCCTTATTCCTGTGTGGTAGGTCCTCTTTTTTTTATATCCATCCTAGATCCAATTAGTCATTGATTGACAGAGTCTGGCAATGAATACTGTTGATCGCTATTTTGTCAATAAGAGCTAAGCATCTGGAAAGAAGTGTACAACAGCCTATACTTATATTCTTAAACGAGTCAGAAATGTTCTACGATTCCATACTCATTTCAGGCACAAGTTGGCACAGCAGAGACAAATGGAGACCCAGCACAAAGCTTGTGACAGGTGCCCATTTTTCCAGCTCAATTTTGGTCGGGACTCATCGAAACAACAGCTAACAGTCGCCTTCAGTTGATTGATAAGCGTGAGGTTTGCATTTGTCAAGCAAAATCTGTTTCCGGGACCGCGGACCAATCATAGCCTTTTGTTGAGCTCACCACTCTACAGAAGGCGTACGTTTATCGTTGCAGCCGGTGACTCCCAAACAAAACTGTGCGCCCTAAACTTACCTCACTTTTCCATCTTGGGAAGCATACAATGTGCTGGGTCTCTATTTTTCTCTGAGGCGCAGGCTCCAACTGTATCAGAACTTGTCATACTTAATTTTGCAGGAAAAGGTGAAAAAAATATATGTATTTACGACACTCTTTCTTCAAGTGCAGACTATAAGAAAAATTAAATGTGATGATACTCTTCTTAAAACCATGAGTTGGTGCATTCGTCTCTTTAAAGCATTGTTTGCAGCCATCCCGTGGGTTTGACGGCAATCGCAGCTTTTTCTCTAGTCTCAGAGAGGGCAGCTGAGGCCTCACAGCGATAGAGGGGGGGGGAGGCTTGAGCTTCCACTTGTAAGTTTTTGTAATGAACAGCTCTCTTGAAAGTGCAATTCCACACTCTTTTTAGCAAGAAAAATTTAAAAGCCTTGTAATTACACTGTATCTATCAAAAAGGGCACCCTCTAATCATGTAAGCAATTTGATTCCTCAATTCTCTTAGAAGAGTAGCTTGGAAATATTTTTCAATTTTTGAACCTTGAATGCATTTTAGGAACTTTGATTCAATGTATTACATTGAGAGAAAAGCTACCAATATTGACCCAACATTTTAGGGTGGGCTGATTTTGAACTGAAGAAAGCCAATTAAGGGTGTTTTTGCAATACAAGGCTTTAATATTATTCTTTCTACTATTTTTAAACGATTTTGAAAGATTGGGTATGTATACTGGCAGATCGACTTAGCCTGTGAATTGCTGACTCACTTGTATCGTGTTAATTTATTTACCAAGTGGTGTTTTTTTTTTTTTTTGCAGTTAGTAGATGTCGTCACTATATGTACACAAAATTATAACTCTAAATATAAGAAGAAATCACAGTTGATAGCTGCTAGTATAGCGGTCTGCAGTGTCGCTGCTATACAAACGACATAGCTAACAGCCATCAACTGTGATTTTTTCTTATATTTTGAGTTATAATTTTGTGTACATCAAAGTAAAGACGTCTAATAACTGTGTAAACAAACAAAAAACACCCCTTGGTAAAGAAATTAATAAAATACGAGTGAGTCAGCGGATCAGGGGCGAAGCCAATCTGTCAATGTTCGTACCAATCTTTACAAATTGTTTAAAAGTATGTAGAAGAAATAATATTAAAGCCTTATGAATGGGCTCCTACTTATCTACAAACTCTGCTTAAGACTCTCAAGCAGTCAGTTTGATTGAAATCATTGGTTGCCGCCAGAATTTTACACTTGAAATGGGTGCTTTCCCTCATTTAAACACACAGTAATTTGAACTTTCGCTCCTTTTTGTCCCGATGCGCAGAAGGGACGTGTTTTTGTAACTAGAGGGACTAACCTGTAGTGTATGAACCTTGCCCTGTGTACCATCATCAAGAATCGGTTATTATGCTAAGCGTTAGGAGTAGGAGCACTCGAAAGTGATTCAGAATATGAGGATTCTTAACCCGCCATCGGTCCGGGTAGAATTTTATCCCCGGGTTTGGGAAAAAGTATTTTTCATACTTTTTTTTTTTTTGGAATCTTGTAATTTTACACTGGGCTCTGCTTGTTTACTTGGAAATAAATGAATAAAAACTGAAATCTCTCGACTAAGAGTCTGAACATTTCAGTACTTTCAAGTGAGGATATGAAGAAGAGCCTCAGTCCAAGTTGAACGAAAACCAAACAAATAAGTATTTGCAAGAACATTTCAAAGTTGCTTGGCGCATAATTTCACCCTGCATGACCTCTGTTGTAGTCAAATAGTCAGGAGATGTTTTCTATCACTTTTCTATGGAGAAAAATTTTGCCTTCGGACCTTCTTATTTTTTTGACTACAACTGAGGTTCTCCCCCCTAACTAAGGGTCTCCCCCCTTACTGAATGTCTCCCTTCCTAACTGAGGGGGGAGATAGATATCCTCAACTTGTCACTAAGTTAAAAATTATCAGAGTCAAGTTCGTGCTCGAATTCCAAAAAATTTGAGGGGAGGGGATTATAAATAAAGTAGTAATTATCGCGGTATTGATGTGAGAATACATAATGCGTTTGAAACCGTTAAATTTTCAGGGAAACGGCTTAAAATTGCACCTGAAGACCTGGCACCCCTGCCAGAACTGATGATTATAAGAACTTTATATGATTTTTGAGGGTGGTGGCTAGGTAGCCTAGAGGGTTTCCCACTATTTATGACGAAATTATGCCGGGCCCGGGGCCCAAAAAAATGTTCCTTTTGACTGAAAAAACACTCCCTGAAAAATTTGAGCTCGATCAGTTAAGTCTAAGTGCAGTGCTGCCAAGCTGCACTTTTATTTTTACGCATGTATTTCGCCCATTTTCTCCGATTTGCGCATTTTTGCGTTTTTTCGCGATGTCGCGTTTTTTTTTAAGAAGGTTAGATTGTTCAAAAATGCCTGAAAATTGTTGAGTGAAAGCTTCTTGGAGTATATTTTGAGAAAAAAATATCATATTACACTTAAGTGACTATGCTTAGCCGAAAAAAAAATCGTGTAAATGGGAAAAACGAAAAAGTTACGTTTTCACGTTTTTTTCCGAGCTATACGTTTTTTTTTTCTGAGAGATGTATTGCGCTAAACAGTTTGAAAATGCTACTCTGAAAGAACCAGATAGTGTACTTTTCGATTAAAATACTGGTTTCAGATAATTTTTTCATCATTGGCCTTTAAAAAAACCCTTTAAATTGCGAGGATCCGCCATATATTAAATTCCAAGTTGGAGATCGTAGACCATCGAATAAATTGCTCCAGAGATTTTCTTTCAACAAACGTTTATGAGTTGTTAAAATAATCATATGAAAAAAAATTTAATGCTTATAAATGAATAAATAATCACAGGAATCACAAATTAATTATAAAATTTAGGTAATATTTTTAAACATTCAAATAAAGCTGATTTTGAAGTATAGATGGCACCTCTTTCCTATTTTTTTCTTTTTTTCAAGCACTTGTAAGAGATACTGGATCTGATCCTCGTTTGATGCGTTTACATCTGTATCATCGCTTTTCCTCTTTCGGTAAGGTCATTTTTCACCCCCAGATTTTTCACGGTTGCGAGACCATCAAAAAATTCTTGATTTTTAGCCCATGTTGAGGGGGCATAAATTTTTACAAGTTTGGATTGATTCGTAATCGTGGAGATAATGAGGCAGGATTCTTTGTCACAAAATGATCCACGAGTCCTTCTGTAGGTCATGATCTAACTACACAGGTCAGTCAATTCGCACACCCTCCACTGCCTCTCCGTCTGCCTGGCTCTATCACCGGGTACAGTGAGGAAGGGGATGACGTATAGCTGGCGCAGCCGAAGCGCGGGCGTTCAAATCTACATGCTTTCATATGGGGGAAAAAACCATTTTTTAAGTGCGAAATATAAACAATTTACGACAATAAAACTTGGTTTTTATTTATGATAGACCACGAGGAAGGTTTCAAGCTTTGAGAAAAACAGTCTGATCACACTTCAATTTCTTATTCCTGTATTTTCTGGTGGTTAGTAAAAATCCCTCTTATGGAGAAGGGAGGTTATGTAATATTCAATGCATTCTACCCACTTTTCTAAAAATGCCCGAAAATAGAAAAAGCGAATTTTCGTACGATTGCATTGGTTTTCTCAAAGCTTGCAACCTTCCTATTACTTCTTATAGATAAAAACCAAGTTTTACTGTCGTAAATTGTTTATAATTCTCACTTGAAAATGGGTATTTTCCCCATATGAAAGCATGTACATTTGAACGCCCGCTCTTCAGCTGCGCCAGCTATACGTCACGAGCGGAGGTTGCGCAGATCGCAACGAAACTCGTCCACCGGATTGACTGACCTGTGTAGTTAGATCATGCTGTAGGTAATGGATTCATATGATTGGACTCTTTTCTGCTTGAATTGAAGAAATAAAAATAACAGGTCGCAAAATTTGGAGCTTTTGAAATCTCGGATTTATCTCACGATTTCGAGATACTTTTTCAAACCTGCATTGATAACATAAGTTAAAACCAAGATTTTAATCGAAAATTACACTATCTGATGTTCTCAGAGTAGCCTTTTCAAACTTTGGTGCATTTCAACTCTCAGAAGAAAAAAATCGTAAAACGGAAAAAACGTGACTTTTGCGTTTTTTCCCAATTTCACGATTGTTTTTCGGCTAAGCATAGTTACTTTTAGTGTAACATGATATTTTTTTCTCAAAATATACTGCTAGAAGCTTTCACTCAAAAATTTTCAGGCATTTTTGAGCAATCCAACCTTCTTCAAAAAACCGCGAAATCGCGAGAAAAACGCAACATATGCGCAATCGGAGAAAATGGGCGAAATACGTATAAAACATAAAAGTGCAGCTTGGCAGCACTTAGACTCAACCGATTGAGCTCAAATTTTACAGGGAGTGTTATTTAGTAAAAAGGAACTTTTTTTTTGCCCGGTCCCGGCATAATTTCTAAAATTCATAATTAGTGGGACACCTTAGTGTGGCCCCTTGGGTCGGTGATATTTTGATAGAGAAAGTGTCATGCGACCGCGAGCGATAGACCTTTATTGGGTTCGTATCGATCTGAAAATTTCACAGAATGTTATTGAAAAACTATGCTCAATCGAGAATTTTAAACCGCGTGTCCATTTATGAAATGAATGTCTACATCATTTAACGAATTTTGAGAGTGCGGAGTTAGACCTCAGCAAAACGTAATTCACTGTCATGGCTGATTTGTTCGAATAGACTGTTTTAGTAGAGCGATATATCGTATCGATTGCCGTCCGAGGGCCTCTGGTTCCAAACAAACTCTGGTTCAATGTAATTTCCCCATAAGCGGATTTTTGAACGGAAATTCAGGGTATTAAATCAAACAATTTGTGCGACCTTTTTGCGATTATGAATTCTCCGTCCTCGAAAATGCTTAATTTTGCCTGGTTCCACCCGTAAAACTGCCGGAATCAACAAGATATTACAGATTAGTTGATGCGTTTGGAGGTTGGAATCACCCAAATGTTATTGTTGTTGTTGTGGAATTGGCGGGATTTCGGGCGATTCTAACCTACAAGTGCAACATTTGATCTGTAATATCTTATTGATTTCGGCAGTTTTAGTCAAGGAACCAGGCATAATTAAGCATTTTCAAGGACGTAGAATTCATAATCGCAACAAGGTCGCATTAATTGTTTGATTTAATACCCTAAATCTCCGTTCAAAAGTTCGCTTATGGAGAAATTACATTGAACCAGAGTTTGTTTGGAACCAGAGGCCCTCGGACGGCAATCGATACGATATATCGCTCTACTAAAACAGTCTATTGCGCCTTTCATCGGTCCCGTTTGTCCTATGAAAAATCGACGAGACCTTTTAACTATTCCTTATAATGTGCCTAAAGGGGTGTCTCCACCTGCGAATTTAAAAGCGCGAATAAACTAATTGAGCCAATGAGCTTCTTTGTTGTCGATACATCGGACTCGACCTATCGACTTCAAGGCAGCTCATTGGATCAATCAGTTTATTCGCAGGTGGAGACACCCCTTAAGAGGACCTGAGGTAAAAGAGGCCGATTTTAGACGTCTGTGGATAGGGGCCACATTTGCTTACATTTTATGGCACTGAAAGTATGGACCAAAATAATGTGGTAAACTTATTGCTTTTACCATGATTTTGTATCAAATTTTACTGTTTTTAAGATTTTATCTAAGGTTTTCACATGTCATTATTCGACTGGAGACCACAGGGTCCTCTTGTCACGGATAAAATTGATGGAATGTTATTATTTAGAATTTTTTTCTTTCTTAATACACTGCCCCGTAAAAAAACCGGCGCACCTGGCGCGCTGGATCATTCCGCTCGAAAATGCGAAAAAATTACAAAATTTAAAATCGTCGTAACTTTTGAAATAAAACAGCTAAAAATATTCCAAGGCCAGGGTCGGATGGATTCCTCTTACTTTCTAGTTTTTTATACGTAAGCTCAAATTTTCTTTCGGTTATTTTTCCGCCCGTATGAAGAGTTTTTCCAAACCCTCGCGAAAACTGTTTTTTTGGAGCACATCTCTAAAAAAATACTCAAACTTCTCACATCTCTTTGGGCAAAAGTAGCATAGATAGACAAAATCTGAGACATGCATTAGATCTATCAAAGTCAAGGCTATCGATCTGGTTACCTCAATTTTGTCTACAAAATTTTTTTAAGGTCGGAAAATGCACTTTTCCGAGACCATGTAAAGACCGCTTCTGAACACACAGTTTACACATCCGCTCAAACATGCGAAAAGATGATAACATTTTAAATCGTCATAACTTTTGAACTAAAAGAGTTAAAAATATTTCAAGGCCAGGGTCGGATTCCTCACACTCTCTGGTTTTTTATTCAGAAGCTCAAATTTTCTGTCGGTCATTTTTACGCCCGTGTGAAGAGTTTTTCTAAACGCTCGCGAAAACTGTTTTTTTGCAGCACATTTCTAATAATGTTCAGAAGCGGTCTTTACATGGTCTAGGAAAAGTGCATTTTCCGACTGTAAAAATTTTGTAGACAAAATTGAGGTAACCAGGTCGATAGCCCTGACTTTGAGGAATCTGATGCTGGTTTCAGATTCAGTCTATCTATGCTACTTTTGCCCAAAGAGATGTGAGAAGTTTAAGTCATTTTTTAGAAATGTTCTCCAAAAAAACAGTTTTCGCGAGCGTTTAGAAAAACTCTTCATACGGGCGGAAAAATAACCGAAAGAAAATTTGAGCTCCTGAATAAAAAACCAGAGAGTGGGGGGAATCCGACCCTGGCCTTGAAATATTTTTAACTCTTTTAGTTCAAAAGTTATGACGATTTAAAATGTTATCATCTTTTCGCATGTTTGAGCGGATGTGTAAACTGTGTGTTCAGAAGCGGTTTTTACATGGTCTCGGAAAAGTGCATTTTCCGACCTTAAAAAAAATTTGTGGACAAAATTGAGGTAACCAGATCGATAGCCTTGACTTTGAGAGATCTGATGCATGTCTCAGATTTTGTCTATCTATGCTACTTTTGCCCAAAGAGATGTGAGAAGTTTGAGTATTTTTTTAGAGATGTGCTCCAAAAAAACAGTTTTCGCGAGGGTTTGGAAAAACTCTTCATACGGGCGGAAAAATAACCGAAAGAAAATTAAAGCTTATGTATCAAAAACTGAAAAGTACGAGGAATCCGACCCTGGCCTTGAAATATTTTCAGCTGTTTTAGTTCAAAAGTTATGACGATTTTAAATTTTGTAATTTCTTCGCATTTTCGAGTGGAATGATCCAGCGCGCCAGGTGCGTCGGTTTTTTTGCGGGGCAGTGTAGATAGGTACCTATATTCAATCTTCATGAAAGAAGGGATGTAAAATTAGTTCAGCATATCAAATTTTTGGCTTTTACGTTCTTTCACTTGCTTTTTACAGTTTTCCCATCTTATGAATATTCTGTTCCGAAAGTTGCAAAAATACATCAAAGGTTGGCGAAGCAGGTGAAAAATTCTAATTTTGCGGGCTCCTGTCCCTTACAGTGTACCTACAGTGGCTTACACTCCAGGATTTTCTTCTTTTTTTTTTTTATTTTTTTTTACCCAAGAAATTGAGAAAACTAGTTGACGTCAGGAGGGGTCTGAGAAAAAGTGAACATTTTTTCCACAGTGTTGTAATCATGATAATTGCTTTTATTCTGTTTCAGGTCCATGAAATTTTTGACTCCTACGAAATAGAGGCATTTGCATCAATTTCATGCATCTTTTCCATGGATTCCCTTCTCTTGTCGTTGTCTTACGTGCTTTGAAAGGACCTTCATCAATTTAACGCTCTTACTATCATTGCCTGTTATCCTTTGTCATTGCCGAGTGCCTCTGTGGATTGATGTGTCTCACTGGTTGGACTGAAATAATATGGCCTATCCATAATGAAATAATTGGAGAATGAATTAATACTGCAGCAATAAGTACCTACCCCTACCTACATATTTAGATACTAAACAAAAAAGAATGATTGTTACTGTTTATTTGTGAATTTTATTCATATTCACTTTGTTCTGTGGGTTTTTTTTTTTTTTTTTTTTTTTTTTTTTTTTTTTTTTTTTTTTTTTTTTTGTGGGGAGATATTGTACTTAATTAAAGTTCTTTTTTCTCTCAATCAAAAACTATATTCCTGAACATAATGAATTAAAGATAGTAGTTTTTTAAGATCATCTTTGTCTTATTATTTTTTTTATTACTCAGAAGTAAGAGCCCTACATGTATGCTGATTTTTTGGTGTCTATCAGCATTACAATATTATAGTATCGGTACCAGTAGCGGCTCTTGACATTTGGCAATAACGTTTTTTATCCATTTGATTCTATGTAAAACAATCGATTCGACAGTGTAGCAGCGCTTCACCAGCATTCAATTGTTTTACATTGAGCCTAATGGAGGAAAAACATCATAGCTGAATAGAACGAGCCGCCACTGATCGATACTGCCGCTGAAGTATCAGTGCTTCGACGTTGAGCCATATTATTGCTGATTGCTTCACTTATTCGATTCACACACTTCGATTTTTTACAAGCTTATTGTACGTTGCTATCCAACACAATTGGGGTACTCACAATTGGGGTTCGGAACTCCTGATATTGAAAGTGGGATATTGAAAGGGAGCAGGGGGTAAGAAAATAATCCATGGGAGTGTAGGCATCCACACAAGACTTTGGTTAAAATTTGACCTGTTTAGCTGCAATTTTTCACGATTCTCTCTGGAAAAAAGTTTCTTTTGAAGACATATTATTATTTGACCAGCGTACCAAGAGTTTTGAGGGTACGCCGTACGGAGAGGGGAAAAGAAAGATTATAAAGAAAAGGCAAACTTATGATTTTTATGAAAAGTCCTCACCCACTTTAAAAAAAAGAAAAATCCCATTTTTCCCCTGCGACGTTATTTGAGGAATACAAATGACCGGAAAGGATTTCTTTCAACTGGGTAGATGAGCTTTGTACTTGAAGGGGGGGGGGATGCGTTGTTCGTTTGGAGATTTTTCTCGCCTCGAAAAACAGCAAAAAAACAAAAACAAACGAAAAAGGGTTAGAAACAAAAACAAGCTGCACAGAATTCCATGACCATCAACTTTCAATCAAAAAGGAAAAAAATCGTAACGAGCTGTCACCTTCTAAAAAAAAATTTTGGGGACCAATTGCCCACACTGCACGCCCCCCCCCCCTCCCCCTTGAACACCCCTGGATGCATCTGCTAACTTCTTAGTTTTCCACAGAATTCAACAAAGCTTCGCACAGCCCCCCCCCCCTTCCGAAAAACCACGTAAAAAATTCATTTATTACTTTTTCTGCCAACGAGGCTGTTCAGAATAGTCCGTAGTCGGCGAGTACCCCCCCCCCCCCCTTCCACCCTCGTGGGCGCTAAAAGCAGAAAATTGTCAAGAAATGAATCCAGCAGCAGATTCACGAGTGAGGAAAACCCGGCACTAGCCTTCTTCGTGAGAAGTGCATGCGCCGAAAACGAATGAGGAACGTGTATCAAAGTGTAGAGGGCCCAAACATAGGGACCCTAGCCGAAATGAGAGAAAGGAGTGGATACGGAATGTTGTCAAAAAGCCGACGTGCGAATCCCCGATAAGCAGGTAAGGAGGGAGGGGGGTATTGTCATTGTCCCGCACGCGTCGGTCACTCGAGGAGCGTGAAAAGTTGTAGGGGCGTTTCGGCAACTAGGAATCGTCTATCAAACAGTCACACCGTCCGGTGTTTGATGAATGCCGAATTGTTGCTCATTTTGAAGCGCGACGTGGTGGCAGAATCAGGAAACTTTTGCTATGGAATCACCTTAATGTTGTGAGCTGCGAAGCATTCGAGTCACCCAAAACGACACGGCGTACCACTCGCTCCCTCAAACTTTTAAGGGGAGAAGGAGGTTCTATGTAAAATAATGTTAAATATGCCTCACTTCTGGTGCACTTTTCTTGGGAGCTATTTGACCTACAAGGCTCCAGTTTTGCATGAAGTTGTGTATGAGTGTTGACTATAAGTGGAACTAGGATTTTAAAAATTCATAGCATTTTTTTTTTTTAAAGTTGAAAGTTTGGTTGCTTTTTTTACTTCTTTTTTAGCTTTGAATGTCTATAAAAAAAGCAAAGAAGCTACACAGAATATCCTAGTTCCACTTATAGAGCTTTTTATGAGGAAAATTAAAAAAAAAAAAAGTTCATGAAAATCGCATTACTAGTTCCTCAGAAAAGTGCACCAAAAGGTAAAAAAAACCAGGTTTTTCAGTATCGCAAAAAGAAAAAACCAAAAATCAGCTGACCTGATAAGGACTCTTCAACTTCAAAAATTTATGAAAAAATTGATTTTCTTTTTAAACTATACAATGTATTATACCATTTTAAAGCTGAGAACGCCCTCTTTCAAATAAGATTAAAAACAAAAAATTTTTTTTTTTTTTTTTTTTTTTTTTTTTAATTAATTTGGGACCTCCTTCTCCCCCCCAATCAAAGTCCTTTTACAACAGGATACTTAGAGTCTGCTCCCAATGTTGAATGCAAGCTCCCGGAGTCATACGATTTGAGCGTTCCAAAGCGTTCAAACGGAGGCGCGTTCCACAAGCACGCAACGCAACGGGTGGAAAGAGGAGGCGAGTAGGAAAAGTAGGAGGAGGAATCAATCGGTGCTTTGCCGAAATAGTTTCAATTTCTCGAAACAAATTGAAAGCGTTATCATTTCCCTCGGAGCCGTAAATGATCATTCAAAAGCAATCCGCGAATTTCTGCCGAAAACTATTTCCTCCCACCCAGTAGCGTACACAGGAATTTGTCTTTCTCTCTCTTTCCCCATTTGTACACGTGTGTAAGAAAAGGACGGAAACAGGGGCTGGAACGTGTCTTCAGCCCCTATTTCTTTCCTTTTCTAGTACATACACTCAAACGGGAAAAGAGCGAGAGAGACTGATTCCTGCGTACGCCAATGCTCCTACCCCTTCTGGAGGGAGGATCCAAGCTCCGTGAAGCGCGTTTGGGAGTTCAGGGTTTCGGGTCTGCGGGTTCTCTCGCCCCAGCAACAACGTGCCCCGAAACTTGAGAGAAGGAAGGAGCGATTAGGACGGGTATGGGAGAGAAGAGAGAGAGAGAGAGAGAGAGAGAGAGAGAGAGAGAGAGAGAGAGAGAGAGAGAGAGAGAAATAGGGGGAGGAAGAGAGCGGGAGAGAGATGCAAACATGAAAATATACCTATTACATGAAACTCAGTTTAATAATCTCGGAGCAAGTTCCAACCTGAAGAGAGAGCGAGAGAGGGGGGAGAGGAGGATAAGAAGAGAGAGATAGAGAGGGGTAGTTTAGAGGAGGTTAGAAGCTCACAGTCCCAACTTAGATCAAACACCAAAGTTCGCGGGAGTTTTCGCGAAAGGTAATTTCGCAAGACACAGTGATGAAAATTGTTCAGGAGTGAGTTGTGCGCGAAGTGTGGACGGGGTTGTGGGGGGGGGGGGGGTTGCAGCGGAGAAAATACCTGCAGGGCTTAAGTCGGATGTTTGATGTGGCAAGAGTGGAATGGGATTCAAAATGAGGGCTTTACTTTGTCCCCCCCCTCCACCGGTTCATACCGCCCTCTCCTCATACCATCCCGTTCACTGTTTTCGGTGGCTCGGTCTCGGTGCTCGGTATGTTTGCGGTATTCACCTCTTTTGATTCGGTCCAGCGACTAACGCGGAGCGTGACGCAGCGACGAAAAAAACGTGTTAACAGCGCTAGCAATAAAAATATTGAGTGCGGAGCATTTATAACGAATGCGCGCCTCCGTAGTCCGCTGAAAGAAAGGGAGCTTCCTCAGGTTTTTGACAAAGCTCAAAGTTATAACGTTTCCGTAAAGAGCTCGCGAAAAGTGAACAATCAGAGGCTTGTTTAAAGGTAATGTGTATCGACATATTATTGGCTCTTAACTATTCCGATACCAAGATAATAATGTATCAATTGAAACGTTTAGTTCTAAAACTAGCCATATCCATCGCACGGTTTTTCACGGTTTTGCAAAATTTTCAGTTATAACCTATTATAGGCATAGAAAAATAGGGAGAGGCAGTGAACATAGCCAAGGAAGGGGTCCGCAGGGTCTGCCCCCCCCCTCTTTAACACCAAAATTTGCCCTTAAAAAAGGTCATTTTTTGCGTTTTTAGACAAATTTGACCAAATTAGTATATTTGACACCCCCTGACAATATTCGGACCTCGGACCTCCCCCCCCCCCCTAAAAAACTTCATGGCTACGTTACTGGGGATAGGTACGGCAAAATGAAAGACAATAAGGAAAATAGAGGATAACATGGAATAATAAGGGTAAAAGTGAGGGGAAATGGAGGAGACGTATAAAGAACATAATCCAGAGCCACTGTTATATTTATCAACCAGGCTTGTGCATTTGTGACCTTTGTGCGGTGGGGAGGGGGTGTTTTGATAGAGATGTAAACCCCCCCCCCCCCCCCCTCAATGTAGGTCGATCACGGGCTTATAGTATGTAGACAAGCTCATGCGCGCACTGTGAGTTTTGCTTAGTTTAAAAATCAGTATTCGCATCAAAAGCATCGCAGTAGATACGCTGATTTCTTGCTGTCCACAAAAGAGGCAAATAAAATATGGACCAATAAAAAATGGACCATGTTTGCGGTGTTCTGTTGAGACCCAGAAAAAAAAAAAAAAAGTTGCCACCGCGCGCAAACATGGGCAAGATAGATAGTGCGTGGTCTCTATTCATAGCCGTAGCCAGGATATTGTCTTCCTCTCTCTCAGCCCATTTGAACGCATGTGTTAGAAAAGGACAGAAAGAGGGGCTGAAGTCACGTGACAGTCCCTATATCCATCCTTTTCTAGCACATACGTTTAAATGGGCTAAGAGAGAGATAGACAATATCCTGGCTACGGCTATACCCTTAAACAAAGCTATAGCCATGAGATTGTCTTTCTCTCTCTAATGCCCATTTAAACGCATGTGTTAGAAAAGGACAGAAAGAGGGGCTGAAGTCACGTGACAGTCCCTATATCCACCCTTTTTCTAGCACATACTTTTAAATGGGCTAAGAGAAAATAGACAATATCCTGGCTACGGCTATACCCTTAAACAAAGCTATAGCCATGAGATTGTCTTTCTCTCTCTAATGCCCATTTAAACGCATGTGTTTGAAAAGGACAGAAAGAGGGGCTGAAGTCACGTGACAGCCCCTATATCCATCCTTTTCTAACACATGCGTTTAAAAGGGCTAAGAGAAAGAGAGATAGACAATATCCTGGCTACGGCTATAGTGGTCTCTATTATATATTGTCTCTGGATCATCCGCAACTTTAAACGCGGAGCGCGAGCGTGCGGTTTCAATGCGTAAATAGTGCTGCAACCGCGGAATAATATCTCCTCTCCCCCTCCTTCTCTCATAACCCCCCCCCCCAAAAAAAAAAAAACTGAAAGTATAGATTCTGCAAGAAAACTTTAAT
The DNA here is from genome assembly GCA_011764245.1 of Trialeurodes vaporariorum. NCBI lineage: Eukaryota > Metazoa > Arthropoda > Insecta > Hemiptera > Aleyrodidae > Trialeurodes > Trialeurodes vaporariorum. Next base: position 1,801,716 of record VMOF01000024.1, on the reverse strand, counting down.
TAAAAATTATTTTATGATCCGTGAAAATGCAGAGCGAAGCAAATCTAAGTCACTGGAGGGGAGAGAGAGAGAGAGCGAGGAGAGAGAGAGAGAGAGAGAGAGAGAGAGAGAGAGAGAGAGAGTGAGAGAGAGTGAGAGAGAGAGAGAGAGAGAGAGAGGCGCTTTTTTAGTGCCTTTTGTCGGAGCTTTATGAAGGGAATAATTTGTGAATGCACCTGAAAAACGGTATACAAGGGAGGAGGTTTAAGGGGGAGGGGGGGAGGCGAACGAAAAAAACAAAAACGGGAGCTACGACTATAGTATACGCGAACAAGAGCGGCAGCAGCAGGCAGCGTTCGAACTTCAGGACTCCGGGGAGGTAGGCCATAGACGCCGGCTAAGGTAGGAGGGGACGGGAGGGACAAACCCCCCCCACCCCCCCCCCCCCCAGCCAGAGTGGAGCTCTTTTAATCCTCGCTTTCGCGTTTCCTTTGTTCTAGAGCGAGTTATCCTTTTCTGGGTTTACACAACGTCTCAAAGAAATCCCTTTCAACTTATCTCAACCGTCTTTTTCATTTTTCTACCCCCCTCTCCCCCTCCACATTCCTCTTCCACGCATCACGCCCTGCCCCCCTCCACACCTCGGTCACCATTCAATTCTCATTCTTACTGAAAAGTACCCAGGTACGGTTTCCCCCCCTTTTTTACACGACAATAATACTTAGGCTGTTTATTAAAACGACACGAGCTGAGTGGGAGAGTGAGAGAACTGAGAGGAGCCCCCCCCCCCCCCCCCCCCAAGACAAAGAGGAGGAGACTGCCTTCCAGTAGCTCGTGGTTCGCAGCTCCCCGCGAAGAACTTTAAAAGAGACTCCCCGGGTTATGCAAACGGGTGCATTGTTAACGGGAACAGTTCTATGCTGAATGCTTATTGTTCCGGCGAAAACGCCCGTGTTGAAAGACAATAAGAGCTCTAAATTCACTTAATGCCCCGCTAAAATATGGAATCAAAGCTGCGGGGGAACGGCGGGTGCGGGTATCATACCTATTATTCCTAACGTGCGGAGGCGCTTAGGTATTCATATTTATAGTATTTTTTTAATTCTTGCATGAATTTCTTCTCTTCCTCGCTTAGACGCCGCGGCCGGTTTAGAGTAATACCCCGGAGTCGATATGCCAATTATATCACGCGAAGTGGTCCCCCCCCCCCGCAAGACGCCTACCACGAAAGTGAATAATGGAAACAACTTTAAGAAACTTCTACTTTTCTTTCTTCTCCTCCTCTTCCTTAATTCTTACCTCTTTTATTTTTTATTTTTAATTTATTGTTTTGTAATCCTTTGCACCGCGTTGAGTCCGTCTCATAATGAATCATTATGAAACTGAGCGGCGGCGGCTCGTGCAGTAAGGCAACGATGTATTCTCTCCATTTAAACTATGCAAAATACTCGATCTTATATCGATCAAGATATCGATACTTTTGCATAGGTTTAAATGGCAAACAAGCATGGTTGCCAAAGTGCACGAGCCGCCACTGAAACTGATTAATCAACTCACAATCAGAGCTGCTGTTGTGCGGATCTTAAGAGTGGTGCAGCGTGCAATTTGGCAACGTTGTACTGTGTTCACTTAATCTCACGTAAAAGGTCGAACGCGAAGGTGTTCGACGAACACCCAGTCGTTCGATCTTTTTCATGGGTGTGAATGGACTGACTGCAACGTTAGCAAATTGCACGCTGCGCCACTGCTTAAGAGGAGTTTTTTACTTCACCAATGATTCCTTTTGATGACGGAAATATTGTGGGCCTCCTATCATTTATACTTTTGCGTTAAACGGAGAGTTATGGCAGTTTGTATCGATATGAAGTATATCGTTTGTATCAATTGTATTGTATGAAGGCAAATAGCAAACCTAGGCAATGTTTGCAACCCTCCTGTACAGCCATGTCTCTTATAGTTTCGTATAAACGGTTTTTTGCGATGGGAGTGCGATCGCAGTAAATCGGGGTTGCGCGAGAGCGGGAGAGAGATAATTTGTCTTTGTTTGGAACGCTCATAACAGGCTGACGTCATCACTGAAACCGTCTGTTATGTGTTTGTTGTGTGTTTGTTATGATTAGCATGATACGGTGACTTACAAAATAATTATACCAAAGTTTGATTGGGCTCATACCAAAGCTATAAACTAAAGATCATACTAATATTCACAGATTAAGTTTTTCTCAACCAGTTCTCTTCTTATGAACTTTAAAAGCGATTAAATATCTACAGGTGTTCAAACACACTTAATCAAAATAAACCAAATAATCTGATGCGACAACACCATTTGCGACATCTCATCAGCTTTTAAATGAGCTAACTTGAATTTTAGCACAATTCTACTGTAAGTCATCAGTACGCTTAGTCTGATGTTTTTTCGAAAATATTCCAACTTCTCTGTACTTGTTATTGCCTACATCATCAATTGAAGGCGCTGAACAGAGCATTCTGTTGAAATATGCCCATAGTATTCAACGAATCGAAACCGTGTAAATCAGCTTGAAGAAAACGAATACGTTCGAACTCGGTACCTGAAGGGTTAATTAGCTCCTGTCATGGGAAATTTAGTTTTTTTTTTATTGTTTTCTTTCAAAATTCCTTTAACTTATTCTCAAACTTTTCTCCCTCCCTATATAAGTCCCTACGTATTTCAAATGGAAATTAACGCAGTTTTAATTCAGGCAGTTCTTGAGGGACGAATCGAATTTCGGCCCTGTCATAGTGTTGTAGCTCCGAGTATCATTTTGCAGGAGATAGTGCCAATAATTTCCGTTTCGAGCGCATTTCCCAATTTTTCTCTGCAATGAAAGAATGATGATTCGAATAAATGTCAACGAGCACGACCGGTTTTTATGCCCAAAAAAAAAAAAAAAAAAAATCGAATTACCTTGCGAGAGAAACATACACGGGGAAAAATTGCAGCCAGTTACCCTCTGAAAATCTGCCCTATTGATCCTCGAATTTCATTATTTCAATCGAGTCCATTACCCATTCTGTCATTCAAATGGAGGAATGGTTTGTCGTTAAGTCTATACGCGCTACATATGGCTGTACATCGATACGCTCCGTTTTGTTTTAGCAACCCCCTTGTCAACCCCACCTACCTGCCATTTCCAAAGTTGGAAATTCCCCACAACCCTATCGCATCCCTCCCCCCTATCACCTCTCCCCTTCGAATTGGACTTCAACCCCCACCGATGTACCCCCTTCCCCCTCCCACAGCCCTCACTTTCCACCATGCGCAGAGGTGAGCGGCGTTTATACTTCCTCTTAAAACGGAAATTACATTCCAACGGTGTCGATAACTTGCCGTGAATTATTGATTTCGCCTCCCCCCCCCCTCCGGCCCCCTTTTACGCTGTCTCTCTTTCTCTCTCACGCATTTTGACCATTCTGTCAATTTCGCCTGATCCCTCCGTCATGCAGCCATCCAGAGCATACTTCGAAGCACGGTTAATCAAATACCGGAAGAGATAGAGCTCGTTCCTACCCCCTCGAATTTAAAGTATTGATCAATTCAATCTTGATTTGCCGCCCCCTCCCTCTCCACAGCCTTTATGTTTTTGAGTAGGGTCTCCCTTTAAGTACTTTTCGCTTTAGTTTTCAGTTTGGTTCGAAGGGTTTCAAATTGAAATGCCGTCCTAGCTATCAACAAGCACATGCATACCGATTCCTCCAATCGATCCGAAAACTGATTTCAATGAAGCAGTATCTTGTCTTGTCGAAGTCGATCGATGAATCTTCTTCCACAACCACTGATGACATTGCAAGAGAGAGCGAGAGAGAGAGAGAGAGAGAGAGAGAGAGAGAGAGAGAGAGAGAGAGAGGGAGAGAGAGAGAGAGAGAGAGAGAGAGAGAGAGGAGAGAGAGAGAGAGAGAGAGAGAGAGAGAGAGAGAGAGAGAGAGAGAGGGAGGGGGGGAGAAGAGAAGAGAGAGAGAGAGAAAGAGAGAGAGAGAGAGAGAGAGAGAGAGAGGGGGGAGAAAGAGAGAGAGAGAGAGAGAAAGAGAGAGAGAGAGAAAGAGAAGGAGAGAGAAAGAGAAGGAGAGAGAGAGAGAAAGAGAAGGAGAGGAAACGAGAAGGAAAGAGAAAGAGAAGGAGAGAGAAAGAGAAGGAGAGAGAAAGAGAGAGAAAGAGAGAAAGAGAGAGAGAAGGAGAGAGAGCGAAGCAATTTCTGGATCCTCCTTTGAAAAGGAGCAAGGAGCTGAGATGAGTGAGGGACGCGGACATTGCGAAGGATTATGTTCCATCAACTTTGACAGCTCGCGCGTAACAGACCTCGCGAACGTAAAGTATGAAAATGCCGAGTGAAGCGAAGTAGAAATAAATAGAAAAATAAATAAAAATTAATAAAACTAACATGTCATACTCCAGATTATTAGGTTGAGAAATGGGAGGCCCCTCGGGCTCTAATTCTTTCAATTGCGGCGTAGCACGCGTGCGTTCTGACTTCTGATGACCAGCGTTGCAAGATTGAGAGCATACTTTGTTCGAGATCATCTGCGTTTCCGAAACATTTTTGAAACGTTTTGGTGAAGAGAAAGTTCGATTCGTGAAAGATTCATCAAAACGTTTCAAATACGTTCAATTGTTCAGGATGCCGTTATCTTTCAGGAAGACTCATAAAACAGGAGATGTTCTTTTCATCGGAAATACTAATTAGAGTCTGGAAGGATAATTTCTTAGAAATGGTGCACCTGCTATGTTTTGACGTAAACAATTACCAGTGAGGCAGTGTTCGGAAGGAGGGGTCATAAAACAGCAGGTGTTCTCCTCCACGGACATACTTTAATTAGTCTGAAAGGGTAGTTTCTTAGAACTGCTACCTGCTATTTTATGACGTGAACAATTAGCAGAGACTCAGTGTCCGGAAGGAGGGGTCATAAAACAGCAGGTGTTCTCCTCCTCGGACATACTAATTAGTCTGGAAGAGTAAATTCTTAGAACTGCTACCTGCTATTTTATGACGTAAAAAATTACCAGTGTCCAGAAGGTGGCTCATAAACCAGCAGGTGTCCTCTTTCGTCATAATCCTAATTACACAGAAAAGGTAATTTCCTGAGAGTGCACCTATTTCTCAGATTTGAAGCATTATCTGGAAAGAGAGCTCATAAAACAGGAGTTGTTCTCTTGCAAGGACATCCTTATTAAACAGTAAGGGTACTTTCTATTAAAGGGCGCATTTGTTATTATTAGCGGTGTAAAGGCTGGTAGGGAGAATCAGAAGGACCAACGCACCAGAAACTCTGAGGATTCAAACCGCTAAACACAGAGAGGTGCAACTCATAGCCCTTGATCGACTGTAATATAAGTACCCCCAAGAAAACGTCGTCGCTAAATCGGTTGAAATTGATGTTGACTAAGCAGAAGAGAGACAAACAAGAAAAATAGGTTATCACTTTGACCCCCCCCCCCCATTTTCACTCCCCAAAACCATCCACAACGGGGAGAAAAATTAAATTCTGACCCCCTCACCCAAATCTCTAGTTACGCGATCCTCTGGATCCACGTATTAAAACCCTTTGTGTCATAGTGGTATGCCTGTCGCACCACTTTTGATTTAAAAAAAAAAAAAAAAAAAAAAAAAATCTACTTCACAGCCACGGTGGTATGAATGTCCTACCACATTATGGATGCGATGGGGGAATGCATTGAATTCATAGGGGTGAGATAGAGTTTTTTTTTTTTTTTTCCCCATTTTTTTCTGTCAAAATATGTATAAAAATATTCTCAGTGAAAGTTTAAGCTCTAATCAAGCAAAAACAAATATTCCATGACACAAAGGGTTAAATCATCCGGGAGTAGCAAGTCCAGGAACAGAAACAGCCTCGGTTATGGGGCCAAATATTGCAACTCAGATGTTTAAAATATTCAACTCTCATGACTAATAAACAAGGTAGGTAGTGAGGAATATGTAATATGTAATGTATGCATACATAGAGAAAGCTCGGATTGAACGGAGTTGATAAGACTGATGACAATCAGGGGGAAAAAATACAAAAATAAAACGGTATTCTTGAAGTCAACATCGCAGACTTCGAGGACACTCGCCTGCGCGTGTTTTTGCCTAGCTTGGTATTTGAAGGCGCTTCTAACGTTCTAACATTCAGAGTCGTGTGGGCGCATGGCATGGCATGGAAGGCAGGGCTTATAATTGGGAGCCGGAGTCGTGCGGTTAGATCTAAGTACGTTCTGCTTGGCAGAAAACTGTGGGAACACTAAAATGAGTTACAAGTTATCTGCAAAATACTGCATCCAAAGGCTCTTGCACCAACAAAACTTGATTTTAAAGATTCGGTTTTATGTTATTGCGTTGGGAGCTATGGACTGTTTTAGTAGAGCGATCGTATCGATTGCCGTCCGAGGGCCTCTGGTTAACAAGCTCTGGTTCAATGTAATTTCCCCATAAGCGAACTTTTGAACGGAATTTTAGGGTATTAAATCAAACAGTTAATGCGACCTTTTTGCGATTATGATTTTTTTGTTTGTTTTAATTCTACGTCCTCGAAAATGCTTAATTATGCCTGGTTTCTTAACTAAAACCGCCGAAATCAATAAGATATTACAGATTAAATGTTGCATTTGTTTATAGGTTAGAATCGCCCGAAATCCCGCCAATTCCACAACAACAACAATAACATTTGGGTGATTCCAACCTCCAAACGCATCGTTTAATATGTAATATCTTGTTGATTTGGCAGTTTTACGGGTGGAACCAGGCAAAATTATGCATTTTTGAGGACGTAGAATTCATAGTTGCAAAAAGGTCGCATTAATTGTTTGATTTAATAGTCTAAATTTCCGTTCAAAAATCCGCTTATGGGGAAAATGCATTGAATCAGAGTTTGTTTGGAACTAGAGGCCCTCACATCGGACGGCAATCGATACGATATATCGCTCTACTAAAACAGTCTTTTGAGGGAGAACTTTTTTGGAGTCGTGCTCCCAAAGAGCTCCCAACGCAATGATTTGAAACCGAATCTTTGAAATCAAGATCTGTTGGTGTAAGAGCCTTTGGACTCAGTATTTGAATGATAAATTGTAACTTATTTCCGGATCTCGACAGTTTTCTGCCGAGCAGAAAATAAAATTTAGATCTATAACCACGGCTTCGGGCGCTTCGGCTCCCAAGCCCTGATGGATGGCACAGTGCGTGGGGCAAGGCTTTTCGGCGAGTGATTGCATGGACGGATACAGAAGAGGGGGCCAAAGTCACGTGATGGCCCCCTCTGCTATCTTTTTCTAACACATAAGTTCAAATGGAAGGAGAGAGAGAAAGACAATTCCCTGTATCCGCCGATGAGTGATGGGTGCTTATACTCGTAAACTCTAGAGTGACAGAGAGGATGATGGACCCAAGGTTGAGGCGGGTGGATGAGGGAGATGGGACTGCCGTTTTGCGAATCTCAGTTAGAACTTTAATACACCGATGATTCCACCGATTGAAAAAAGATTACACATTTCATTTCGTTGTATGACTGTACTGCAAGAAAATACTCTGCTCTATAATCTTTTCTCAGCAGGTGGTGTCATCGATGACTTAAAAAAAAAAAAAAAAAAAAAAAAAAAAAAAAAAAAAAAAAAAAAAAAACATGCGGATATTTTAATAATTCAACTACGATCACGCCGATTGCGAGAAAATATTACATAGGTGCGAATAGTTTTGTCCATTAGAGTCACGAAAACTTAACTGTGTAATATCTTTTCTCAACCGGTGGATTCATCGGTGTATTGAAAAATTCCATTAGTTATACGCAAAATGACAGCTCTGCTCTGATCTGTAATTTTTATTCTGTTTTGTTTTGTTTGTTTTGTTTTTGTTTTTGTTTTTTTTTTTTCAACCGGTGAAATTATCGGCGAAAAGCAAAATTAATCAAACACAAAATAAAGTCAACCCTAGTTCTTACCTTCACCCTCTTCTGACACATGCGTTCAAATGTGGAGGGAGAGAGAGAGAGAGAGAGAGAGAGAGAGAGAGAGAGAGAGAGAGAGAGAGGAGAGCGAGGGAAATTTCTGGCTGTACGCAGCTCCAGCGATGAATCCGGCAACAGTCGTTTCAACCTTTAAGCGCTTTTCTGATGAATGTAAATAAGATGGGCAAACTTGTCAGAGGAATTGCCAGTCTCGCTGTTTCTTTCTTTCGGCTTCATGCTTCTAGATAACTTACATGCTTCCATGCCAATTACTTTAACATTCATTTTTTTGCCCCTCTCCCCCACACCCCCTTCTATTTTTAATACGTCTTGTTATTTGACATAAGCTCTGTTCGAGACGGATTTAAGTTCATTACGGTTGTGGTGCATTGTGGGGGTCGAGGACGAGGACGAGGTCGCGGTTGCCGTTGGCTGATCCTCGATGCCTTTGCAAATATGAACGCGACTTACGACGAAGTATCAACGATCAACGAGCGGTTTAGTGTGCAACGGCGGCTATGCGCATGCGCGGCGATGACGGAATTTGAATATGAAAAAGATGATTTCTCAGAAGATTTCTCAGAAGTGTGCGCATGCAGTTGTTTGTGGCTGTGCAGGTATTTACGTATGTATAAACATGTATCCGTGTGTGATGTGTGTGTGTGAGTGTGTGTGTGTGCACGCGTGTTTTGTGTATGTGTGGATTGCAGAGTTGGGCAAATAGGAGTGTAATCGATTACACGATTACTGGGTAATCGGTAATCGTAAAACCTTTGAATGGTTATTAAATGTATTTTTCACAGATAAAGAGTAAACTTTAGAGTCTTTTCGATTAGATTTAATTCTTCTGCAAGTAATATGATGGATGGCTTGTAGAAAATCATCCGTGATAACCGTTAATTCACCCACAAAAAATACGACGATTACGATTACCGAGTAATCGTAATCGATTACCACCCCCATTTGCCCAACTCTGGTACATTGCATCATGTCAGGTATCGGGGTGTCGGATGAGGGTGATTCTACGGCGGACTCTATATGTAACAGAGCTGCCGACCGATTTGCGTAGATTTAATGACATTTTTAAAGTCACCGATATGATTCCACCGGTTGAGAAAAGATTACATAGTTCAATTCAGTGTATGACTGTAATGCAAGAAAATACTCTGATCTGTCATCTTTTCTCAATCGGTGGAAACGACGTTAATTAATTAAAATATCCGCAAGCTTTCAAAAGTTATCGACGACTCTACCGGTTGAGAAAAGATAAAAGACGCTTGTACTTTCGTGCATTACAGTCATACTCTGAACTAAAATCTGTAATTTTTTCTCAACCGGTGGAATCTTTGGTGACTTTCAAAATGCCATTAAATCTACGCAAATCGTCAGCTATAATCTGTAACGTAGTGCACTGTCTGGGCACGCTAATAATCGATCGATGATGCAGTGGAAGAGAATACGGAAATCTTTAGAGGATTTTACTCGCAATGTGGCTGTTGCAGACTAGAGTCCCTATATGTAGAGAGTTAAGACAAAAGGGTAGTCAACTTCTGATTGGTCGATGAATTTTAGGCTCTACGGACGCCGCCATTGGATGCGATTTTGCACTTTTGTTTACAATTGCAGTTATTTACCAACGGTATTTTGCGGATGAAGAGTTAATTTTCGACGAATCTGTTAATTTTAATCATGATACGCCTCAAGAATGTCTATAAATCCCAAAAGAATCTTTCAAAGCGTAAATAGATGTCGATCCACGAAAGCAGTAAAAGATTACATCGTTAGAAACTCAGCGGCACTGTAATCTTTGCAGTGGACGAAAACACAACAACGGCCCTCAGAATGTAAACAAATGTGCAAAATCGCACCCAATGGCGGCGCCCATAGTTTCACTTGTCTTAACTCTCTACATATAGGGACTCTATTGCAGACTTTTGCTTTTACTGATTTAATGGTCAATTCAGAGGTAGAAACAATCGAAAGTTGACATTCTTCCACCATAAATGGCGTAACGCGGTTTTTTTTTTTTTTTTTTTTTTTTTAATTTTATTTTTTAGTACTAGGTTTCCATATTTTAGTACGTGCTAATAAAAGTTGTTGCGCCCTAAAATTAGTTTCTAATTAACTGTAGGAGTAAAGAGCAAAATGGACGCAATGTTTTGCTTGTTTACTTTTAATTTGTCCATCGTCTATATGCCACTCGGTATGCAACCTCTCTCCCCTCCCCCTTTAGATCCGGCACTGGGGTCTGCAAGTTAAAAAGAGAGAAGCGTCATAAAACTGAGCAGAGTAAATTTTCATTACGTCTTGCAAGGTGATTTGAATCCTTCAATTAAAAAAATAAATAAATAAATAAATAAAAAAGAGGAGACGATGCAGTCGTTGTCCATCAAAACAACCCTCGTTTAAAATGTCATCATAGATGGAAATTTGAAAATAAGACGTGCAAATTATAAAAACGAAATAAAACAGTATAAAAGAAATATAACGGTATTTGACGTGGTTTACTAAGGACATTAACAACTCGACTAGTACACAAAGCCCCTCAGATTTCAACGGTGTACACGGCCATAGTCCGTTTCGTCTGTAGTTTACATATATTTTATAGTTAGTTATAAACATTCAGATTGTCAGTTGAGTCATACTGCGTTGCCAAAATTCCACGAAATACCTTTCAGCTTCTCCTTAAATCATACGTCATACACTCTTCGATCTTTAAAATCGGAGGCGGAGTTGCAACAGCAGCGCAAGGATTTAACTTGGGGTGAGAAGCAGCTTTTTATTATCTATTAAAAATCGCCGAGGGTATGGCTGAGACGAAGGGACTTTTCATTAAGCAAGTACCGCGAGTCGGAGAAAAGGGGGAAGGAAGAATTGAGATCCAAGGATCTGGTGTTAAATCCCAAAAGGCATGAATTAGACATGTATCCAGGGCGTCGTCTTTTACAGTCATCACCGAGTCCCTTTATTTTTTCAGGAAAAGGGATCGAACGGGATGACAACACGACTCTGCGGCGACACACAGTAGAACTAGAGTATCTCTTTTACTATAGCTATCCTGCGACCGATCATATACTTAGTCTTTAACGTCTAAAGTTTAAACTGATAGTTGAGACTGTCTATGAGTGACGGAGCTATTGGTCTAGAGTTGTGAGGCTCAACTGTTGCTATGGTAACCATGGTTAAATTGCCCGTTTTTAACACCTAGTCTTTAACGTCTAAAGTTTACACCGATAGTTGAGACTGTCTATGAGTGACGGAGCTATTGGTCTAGAGTTGTGAGGCTCGACTGTTGCTACGGTAACCATGGTTAAATTGCCCGTTTTTAATAGAGTCCCTGTATATCAAAGAGTCTCGACACGTGAAGAAGAAATCGAAGGAGGCGTCCACTCTGATTGGTTCGGTTCACCGAGAAGGCGTGTACGTCTCCTCGTAGGGGTGTTTTCTTATGGAGAATAACACAGAACGCCTCCTTGAGCTCCGTGAAAGCCTAAAATCTAGCAGCCAATCAGAATCTATACCCCGTATGGCGAGACTCTTTGATATACAGGGACTCTAGTTTTTAACACCTAGAGGTCGTTTCAGAAGTGGAGGCCGGAGGCCCGCGCAGACCGGAATTCTTTGGAATTTTTCACAATAATTTCTCATGGTAAAAAATTAATGAAATTGAATTTGAGCGTTGGATTTTCATTGAGAAAACGCTTTCCAAGGGGGCTGTTGCACACTTTTCCTATAAGTGATTTAACAGTCGATTCTGGTGTAAAAATCTCGAAAAATTAACGATGGCATCAGCACTAATTACTTCCGAAATTCACTCTTAAACCCAATAAACGCTGTTATTTGCGCGAGCGTAATGGTGACTGAAGGCAGTAATAATGGAAGATTCCATCTTAATTTCGTCACTCTCTCTATACTGACGAGGATGATTCAAATAGAGTAATTAGTCATCAGAGTAGTGATCCACATCCAATGAATGGTACCGTGACATCCAGTGACAACGGTGTCAAATAAAAATCGTCTCTTATTGCCTATTGGTCACTTCTTGATGGAGTTACAGTATTGTTGGGAATCTCCCAGTATTACTGTCCTAAGCCACCATTACACTTGCGCAAATAAAAGCGTTTATTGAGTCTAGGAGTGGATATCGGAAGTTATAAATGCTGCCATTGTTATTTTCGGAGGTTTTTACACCAGAATCGACTTTTAAATTGTTTATAGCAACAGTGGGTAACAGCCCTATCCAAAAGTTTTAAGTCGGGGGCCAGTTTTGTCCAGATTTAAAGGTATAAAAAATTGAAAATTAGTCAAAGATTATGGTCTTGGTGCGCCTTCACTTCTGAAAAAAACTCTATTTTTTATGTTGGCAAGGATAGTTTTAGTGATGACATCATCCGGTGAAAAAGTTCGTAGATCCTTCCAAACTATCTCTCTCACTCTCACCAGTAGTGCAACGAGAGTTTCTTCATATCTCTCTTTTTTCCATTAAGAAACGTATGTTAGACAAGGATGGACAAGGAAATAAAACCCCCTCTCTCTGTCCTTTTCCTACTTATACAATCAAATGGGAAATGAGAGAGATGGAAGAGATCCTGGTTGCGCCACAGTGACTCTCACGTGATCTCCATGTACTGTTATCTCACTCTCATCGCTAAAATCGTATACAGAGACTTTTTTAGTGACATTTTGAGACAGAAATGAATCTCTCGAGTCATAATGCGATTTTGATGGTAAAAATGTAGTGAAAGAAGGTCATAGGTTTCAACACTAGGAAGGGGTGACTATGCATGAAAATCACGGAAGAGTGAGTGAGATATTTTGGAATGTTACGCGAGTTTTGTCACAACTGATTGCTACCGATGACTGATGAGTACCTACACTGCTAGCTGTGAGTGTCGGCTGTAACCGTTGATTGTCGCTCTAGACCGTGTTTACTCTGGTCTAAAATATTTTCGGCCACCGCGATAGAAACAGCGTTGACTTTGAAATTTGATGGATTTTTTTTTTTTGGCGACGATTCCATCATTTCCATCGGTTAAAAAAAAGAGTACAGGATTAGTGATGTGCCGCCGGGAATATTCCCGGTCAAGTAAATTCCCGAAATCGGGAATACTCCCCATTATCATAAATTCCACTAAAATTCCATTGAATCGCACAGAATTTGTGTTAATTCGAATACCTATTTTCAAATTCGCAACTCTGAACCCTGACCAATACTGACCATGCATCTTCTCCTGAGTCTTAATCTATAGATTAGGATCTCAGCGGCCAATTTTGAAATGCTTGTAAGAGCAGAGCTAGAGGGTGGACAATAAAAGAGGTGCGGTAGTGGGGGGGAGAGGCTGGAAAAGTAGACAAATGAAGGAAAACTGGGTTTACTAATGGAGGGAGGGGAGGTGTCGAGCGGTTCATATTTTTTAGTCAATTTTATAAGTCCATGAATAAGAGGGTCTTCAAGATTTTTTTTTTTTTTCAATTATTCACTGTAGGTACCTTCATTTTTCTTGATACTGTCTCACTGCTGTATTAATGGCCAAAGAAGCCTGAGAAAACTGTAAAACAACATCCAAAAACCCCAAAGAAACTGTTTTATTTAGCTAAAATTAATATTTTTTTAACAGTTGGATAAATTCCCGGTTGGGGAATATTCCCGAAAAATAAATTCTCGGGAATTTTCCATCGCTATGACAGGATTAGACAAGAATCAGAGTATTTTCGTGCGTTACGGTGTATTGCATTCATACCGCTGGACTTAACTGTGTATAGTATTTTTGTCAGCTGCCGGTGGAATAATCTGTAAATTAAAAAAAATACTTTTATGATCCACAAAACGACAACCCCCCTTTCAACCAACGCTGCCAGATTTGGCAAAAAAATACACCGTTAACATGAATTTATACGGAAAATTTGCATCTTTTATGCCAAATTTGGCACACTGCTTTCAACACTGCAACAGCCCCATTTAAACATCCCGCGTCAAAGCTTGCAACAATGCCAGAGTGCATTGTGGTGAGACCGCCAACCAACCAACCGAACGAGAAGAAACGCAACACAAACCGTAAGCCGCAACTCCATGAAAAAATAATCAACTGAGCTGCACAAGGACAAGGATCAACATATACTTTCCTTTGTGCGACATAAATTAGATTACACTCCTCGGATATGTTTAGGAAATATAATGAAGGAATCTAATAACGCAATTTCACTCCTGCAGGGCGCCGCGATACCGCCTCCGGACAAAGGAGGGTGGCAAAGGAGGGGTGGCGTTAGAAAGGGGGCGGGGGTGTTAGAGAGGAAAAAAACAACCAGGTTGAGTCACCGTCTGCATCCCGGCGATGCGCGACGTGACGCGGGTAGTATCGCTATGGGGCGCGGGCGTGTTCACTCCAACCCCAAACAATGTTTTCGCTCCTCTAAACATAACATAACTCCATCCCTGTTCCTCTCTCAGACACCCCAGAGGGCGAGTATCGGCTTAAGTAGCTGTCAAGGGGAAGTCCCCTTTCTTACATAATTTCATCTCATTTGAGGTCTAGACCCCTTAACCCGCACTGATCGATTGTCCCTGCGAAATGATGGGGTTTTAAAAATGAGACCTCCGTCATTATTCATTTTATAAACCACTTGTATTGATGATTGTCGAGATGGGTATGTTGCAAAATTTTGCTAAAAAAAAATAAGGACATTTGTAATTTAATTTATATATTGAAGGGAGAAGGGGGTTATATTTTGATAAGCAAATGCATCTCGATTTTCAAGGTTGAACTAGCGAGTACTTTTTGTAATCGAGTTGATTCCCCAATTAAATGTTGTAATCGGAAATAAGTCAGTTTCCAAACTCCAATAAGGTATTTGCAAGGGTCTGAATGGTAAACCGCAAAACCGAAAATATAGTTCTATTCGTTGAAATAGAGTGGGCAAAAGGTTTAACGAGTATCTTAGACTGTCTAAAATTATTGTTCCTCAACAGCGCTGAAAATTCTGACCAGGTTCAGCCCCACTTAAATTTTGGTTTTGTACATTACCTACTGGTTTTGATCCCAACTTTTAGGATAAGACTTTCTCTCGAAAAACCTACCACGTTTTCTTAGAATAAGAGAAACGTGGGCCGTGGAATGCTTTCCTCAAAGTAAACGGCTGGTCGAGTGTTCGTACTCAAATCATTAAAAATTTCCAACATTTTAGGTACTACAAAAAAAAGTAAAGACGTTGCAATTTCAACAATTTTTTATGATAGTACGATCTAATATACAGGGTGTAACAGATGTATCCCCCCCCCTGTCTAACTTTTGAACGAGTTGAGATAAATTGTTGCGGTTTGGACCATTCATCATAATTTTAGTTGAAGCTTTCGTGAGCAAAGTGGTTGACGGCACTGCACGGGTCTGCGTAGCTGTAGTGCAAACATGCAAATCGGTCCGAACTTGACGACGAAATGACGCAATATAATGCCGTCATTTTCAAATGGTTATATCTCGCTTATTTCTGAACGGATTTCGATGGAACGATAAACCATTGTTATTTTCTCGGCAAAATCTATAAGAATCAAGCATCAAAAGTCGATTCTGTTGATAGTGCAACTGACTTATAACAAGGGAACTTGAACCGAATTGAATGTGCAAGTGTCAATAAGGCAGCTTTATTTGACAGAGGATGTTGTTTCATTTCACCCAGCTTTTTCGATGCTGAACTTCAGTTTCTTTATGAATGTACTCAATATACCAAAGCTCATTAAAAAGGAACGACGGCTCGACGAGGGATGGCGAGGGTGTGGAGTGAGGGGAGACGGGGAAGAGGGACGGAGAACAAGGAGATTGGAGAGGGGGAAAAGGTATATGAAAGATTATGAGGTAAACGTAATCGTCCTGACTGAAGGGGTCTAAGTGTTTAAGTACTTGCTCAACTGAAAAATGCGCACGAACACTTTTCAGAAAAGCACTGAACGAAGCACTTGGGAAAGAGACCGTTATGAAAGCTATAGCTTAAATCGTGCTTCGGGAGGTGCTCCTTTCTAAATATCAATGCAGAAATCGTCGCCTGTAAATGAGGTCATATGGCTCTTGACTAGAGCTTTTTATTTTTTCACTGACGCTCATGAAATTCGGATTGGAAGCTTTTAAATCTCTTCGTGCATTCATATGACATTAAAAGGGTCGATTAGTCAGCGACACAGTACACTGGGGAGGAAACTTCAGGATGAACTGAAAAATTTACCACAAGTAAAACAGGGTTAAAAGCTCAGGCTTTGATGGCTTGACTTGGATGATGGCGATTAAAGAACAAAGAGTAGCTGACAAAAACCGAAAGGAAATCAATTCAAAGAAAAGAAATGAATGCCATTTTTGCCAGAAGGGCATGTATACATTTAATGTGCTGTGCTCTTAAAAGTAGAACTTTCAAGTCTAGCTCTTTCAATACTGATTTCAAGTTCAAATAGCAATTCTTGTAATGGGGTTCTTACTTTAGCTACAGGGGAGTGAAGAGTTGATTTTTGCATGAAAACCAGTGAAAAATCTCAAAATTCACTCTCAGAATCGGGCTTAATGGTGGAGAAACATATTGAGACATATGATTACATTGAGACATATCTCTGTGTTTCCGTAGACAAAGTGACACACTAGACAAGAATCTCCCATGATACCTGCGTCTCTCCGCCATTACGAACAGCGTCATGTGAGTTTATTACTGAACATTAGACTTTTTTAGTGTGATTTTCGTGATTTTCGCTGGTTCTTTCGTCAGATTGGACAATATTCATTTGCTCACTACCAAAATATGCGAGAGCCCCATTTCTGCATGAAATTTGCGTTGAAAATAGATTTTGAAGTTTTAAATGACCTTGGTATAGTTCTACGTCATAAGACTAACAAACTGCGTACTTGCAGCGGGGAACATTTTCAACTTTGAACAACTTTATAATGTCTCCCTCGCACACAAACAGCCGCACACTAGCACACATCTGACTGGTGATCGGGAGGTGCCGCGTTGTTTACCTCGCAATCGTGTCGCACTATGCAGATAAACATTTTTGACCTTAAACGTGCACTCGTAGGGGGAAAAAAAAACGTCGATTGAAACGAAGAGAGAGAGAGAGAGAGAGAGAGAGAGAGAGAGAGAGAGAGAGAGAGAGAGAGAGAGAGAGAGGGAGAGAGAGAGAAGAGGGGAGAGAGAGAGAGAGAGAGAGAGAGAGAGAGAGAGAGAGGAGAGAGAAGAGAGAGAAGAGAAGAGAGAAGAGAGAGAGAGAGAGGAGAAGAGAGAGAGAAAGGGGAGAGAGAGAGAGAGGGGAAGGGGGGAGAAGGGGGGGAGAAAAGAGAGGATGGAGGGAAAGAGAGGGATGGGGTGGGGGGGGGGGGGAAGGAAAGGGGGGAGGGGGGGGAGAAGAGGGGAGAGAGAAGAGAAGAGAGGAAGAGAAAAGAGAGAGAGGAAGAAAGAGAGAGAGGAGGAGAGAGAGAGAGAGAGAGAGGAGGGGAGAGAGAGAGAGAGAGAGAGAGAGAGAGAGAGAGGGGAGAGAGAAGGGAAGAGAAGGGGGGGGAGGAGGAGGGGGAGAGAGGGGGAGAGAGGGGGGGAGAGAGAGAGAGAGAAAGAAAAATCGATGTTTGACTTGTTCAGTTTGCGGGCGCTTTTGTTTACCATTTCGCGCTTTTTACTTGCGTTTTACCGCTGCTGCAAAAGCAAGGATTGCCGGAAAATATTTCACATTTCGCACCGTGGAATTTCGCTTTGGAGCGGAGCGCCGCCGCGGCCGTCTACATTGCAATACAACAACTTCGCTTTAAAAGCCCCCCCCCCCCCCCCCCCCCCCGATTCCACCGCATCACCCTTTCGTCTCCGACGCTCAATCATTTTGTTTGCCTCGGTAATTCCGCGGTTATGCATGTATGATGCTGCAT